>CAAKHB010003103.1:17492-54944 GCA_901007665.1 Aeoliscus strigatus | reverse complement strand
GCTTGGCCGCCCCCCCCCCCCCCCCCCGCCCCGTCTCTCCCGCTCTATGCAGAGAGAGACGATTCATGAGAGGTACAACTCTGATCGACACTGATTCATTCGGAAATGTGTAATTTTACTGACCTGTTAGTCAAGATTTATTTATATAAACATAAACATACAGAACTTTCTATTCTTATTAATAGTAATATTAATATGCACATCACCACTGTTGTATTATTATTATATGTACTATATATTTTATTACTATATTGTATTATTGTTATTTCTGCTTCAGTTCAGTGAACTGCTGCATAACTTGAAACTGAGAACTGACACCAGCCGTCATCACTCTAAAGTTAAAAGTTGGAATGATTCTGAACCTCTTCCTCACGTCAAAGACAGAGATAACAAATAACCCAGTCAGTAAGGTGGGTATTATATTTTCTTCAGTGCCTGCTCCGCCTGTCTGTTCATTTCTTCCCAGTCAAAAATATCTCATTCAAGAATCTTCCATAGTAAACTGGCATTTGCAGGACTGTCATTCGATCTAATTTCCAGTATTGTACGGACATTTTTCACATTTTCAGACATTTTGTTGGCCAAACAGTTTGATTATTCAATATTATTTGATTAATCCAATAAATTCTAAATAAATAAATAGGTGAATGTACTTTGGAACAGTGACATCTTTCATTAGGTTCCTCTACGCAGTGGCCCCCTGAGTAACAATCGCAGCTGTCGGTTTCACACATGAACGCAGCAAGCTGTGAGTGAGAATAAAGTCCGGCATCAGCTCCTGCGACAGTCGGTGTGATGTCTGCTTGAGCCCATGTGTGAACGCAGCAGAATTCACAGTCTGGGAGTGGGCGTGCTGTTACCGTCTCCATTACTCGGCTGGTTTCAGCCCTTCTCCTCGAGCCACCAGCAGCCCGCCAGCGTGCATCATTGGCAATGTAACAGCACCATAAAGCACAGGTGACACACGTAACATGGCGGCAGGAAAAGGTGCCATGTTTCCATCAGTTGAGCCTATAAAATACCTGTAACTACAGCAGAGTCCCACAGATGTTGATGGGGTTTTGTCCAGATTAAAAGGTTTATTACACAGAATTAGTCCAGATTACGGTCCAGTGATGAAAAGCATATTAAAATAATCAGGGAGGACAGGATTTTTTTGCTTTGTTTTTTTAATTTATGATGGTGGACCTCATCATTCCCGCAGACTCAGCGCGTCAGGCAAAGAAATGGAAATATTACCATGATAATGAGCTGAGGGGAGACACAGTGAATGCTGAAGGACACGACGCATGTTGAGGGATGACGCGCTTCAGAAAGAGGATGGGAAAGGGACAGCAAACACTTCAAACTGCTCTGACCTTTCCTCTGATGATTGGATTTGTATCTGATGTCTGAGCAGAACAATGCTGCATGTAGAGGAAGAGGAGGAGGAGGGTTTTTTTTTGTTTGTTTGTTTGTTTTTTCTCCAAGCAGCTGAGACTTTTATTAGTTTCAAACTCTGGAATTCTGGAAGGAAACCAAATAGAAATAGAAAATGATCTGCTGTTGTCAAAAAGACTTGGTGAGGAGCCGCAGACCAACTAGAAAGCCAGAGCCGACCAGAGAGGAGATTTATAGGAGGTACCGGAGGTGTGTGTGTGTGTGTGTGTGTGTCTGTTGGCCTCACAGTAACAAACCACATAACTGCATTATGTGGGAAATCCCAATCCTAATCATTCACACACGTACACACACACACACACACACACACACACACACACACACCACCAGTGTTAATCAAATAGTGCTGCAACATGGACAAAATGGCAGCAGAGACACCCCCCACACTCACACACACACACACTCTGCATCCAGCTGCTGTGGAACATGAGAACACACACCCCCCACACACACCCCCCCCCCCCCCCCGCCTGTTTATCCAATGTTACACTGAACGAGAAGGCAGACGGAGGGAGAGAGAGAGAGAGAGAGGGAGAGAGAGCAGTGGAAGATTAGAGAACAAATGCTCTGGGAGAGGAGGAGATGTAAAGCAGAAAGAAAAGAGTCTGCGAAATCACTTACCTGCCCCGCAGCTCAGCACCACGACAGGATGGGGGAGGAGAGAGGAGAACGGATGGGGACCTCTCTGGTTACCTGCTCAGCCCTGACACACTGCTGCTGACATGGCTTCCATCACACACACCTCCAACACAGCTACGCTCAGTCAAAAAGGATATATATGTATATATATATATAGTATAACAATAATAATACATGTATAAAATAGTTGCTGGCCTTTACAGGAGATGTCATGTAATTATAAATACTGGTATTTTTTTAAATGTTTTGTCTTGAATGATCATCATAAAACCTTCATGTTTGCTGCCTGAAGTGAAAAAGCGGCGCAAACAGGTTGAATACAGACATCACAGTCAACTGTAAATAAGAGCTGATGAGCTGTTTGCTGCCACTAAAGCGGATGAAACGACACTGAGAGACATTTCTCACCGTGTGAAACAAATCGGCGTCTGGCATTTCACTGTCATTATTTCATGAGGGAGAATTCAGCCTGGTGGCTTTTGTTTAATTCAGCAGCAAAAACCAGCAGTTGCTGGTAGAAAACGCAAACCACAAACACAACCTCAACACACTGCTGTCGCATGAAATAAAAAAAAAGAAAAGAAACAGGCTCTCGGAGCACAAAGCTAATAATGATTTACTCCTGCACTTGAATTTCACATTTCTATTATATCGGACGACTCACGAGAGACAAATCAGAGAAATAACTGAAGAAGCAGAGGAAATGTCCCTAAGCTGGACAGAAACTCGATCCTAATGGAGCTCGTCATCAGACACCCGCCTGGTAACGGTCCAGGTTTACGCTCTCAGTTTGTTACACACACGTTTCCACCTCGCTGAAAGCATCAGGAGGAACTTGTTGACATCGCTGTGACATGCCACCTTCACCCAGTGACCACGATTATGACTGAAAAACCCTTCGTCTTTGGTGGGTTTGATACTCCAGAGGTCACACTCACAGAGGTCAAGGACCTGCTGCCGCTAATGCTCACGGTTCCCGCGTCGCGCCAAACCGCAACGTCCCCAACGCCCTCGGCTTCACAAAACGCTGTGAATAACTCATGGAACACAGGTCGGATGTACGTCTTGCGTTTCAGCCTCTGATCCATTCGGTTTGGGTGTGTGGGGGGGGGATCACAGAAACGACACGCAGCCACCGGCTTTAACAGTGAAACAAGACGCAGCTGTTCAATATGAGTCCGAAATGTGATGAATTACTCATGTGAGGAGCTGATTACTTTTGCAGGGTACTCTTGAAGCAGTCCTGAGTGGCTAGTTAATGTATTTATTTGTAGTTTTGTAAAGGCAAAGACTGACGAGATGTGGGTCAGACAAAGCTTAAGCTGAAAAAGATGTTGTAATATAAAATAAAGCCCAAAACGCATTCACGCCAAAAATCCATTTCGATGCGAGTTGTTTACTACTGCTACTACCATTTGGCAGGAAACATAAAACAGGATTATACGAGCTGGTGGTGATTTGGTGAAACTGTCAGGATTGATGCTTTTGGCTGAAAGTCTAAACACTCATCAACGTCGTGTATCTTCTGCTTAAATGAAGTGTCCATCTGACCTGTTGACATTAAGCAGACATTTGTCACGCTGAGCTCAGCCGCCGGTCTGATCGCATGGAATGGAATGGAACAGACATCAGAAGTTTATAAAGTTCATCAAAATTTCATCAAAAATGACCCGTAGGTGTGAATGTGAGTGTGAATGTGTGTGTGTCCTTCATGAGGACCAGGTTGTACCCTGACGTTCAACCGGTTGTCAGCTGGGATCGGCATTTACGTCTCCGTTGACAACCGACAACCACCTCAGAGACGCTCCGAAGCCGCTCTGCTTTTTACAGTCACCATCATTCTGGATACACAACATCAAGAAAGATATACAACTCTTGCAGAAACAACAGCACTGACAAACCTCTGCTGACACATTCGTGTTGTCGCGACGTATCGTATCACCGCACCCCGGTTCAAATTAGACCGGAACACTGAGAAGAAAGTGTTTACAGGAGGAATTCATAAATAATGTCTAACTACAGTGGAAGCTCCAAGCTTCACCTCCAGAGGAAACTACTGAAGATATGGATGATCTCATTCCTCCCTTTATCTCACACACTGACACACACAGGAAACCAAATGAGCAACCACGCTCACGTCTGCTCCATCAGAAGGGAAACTTCCACCAAGGACCTGTTATCAGTGCCTCAGTAAGAGTGTGTCTCCATTTTCTTCTGATTTATTTATTTTTATTCTGATGATATGAACACACACACACACACACACACACACACACACACACACACACACACACAAAAAGCAGCTCTGACCTTGAAGCTGCTTGGGGAAACACTATCAGCGCTAATGGTCATCTGGCAGCTGGATAAGCAGCATTCCAAAGTCACTCAGGCAATTTCCGGATTCAAACACGTGTTCAGTCGCAGAGGACGCGGCTCATCCATATTCATGTCGTCCAATCCCTCACACTCAGGCTGGGCGTGCTACTGTACGGGGTGGCTGACACTCGCCGTGTTTCAGTGTTGCAGAAAGCACTCATTTTTCACCAGAGACGCGTGGGCCTCGTCTACGATGTGAGGAGATACCCGTTATCGCACACACCCACACGCCTCGGAGTGGGCGCATTGCAGAGCGGCAGAAATAATTGCATAAGACTGACTCCGACACCCCATTTACTTCAGTGGATCAGAAGAAAGGCAAGGGGGACGCATGAGAGGGCCGATGTGTGTGTGTGTGTGTGTGTGTGTGCGTGCGTGTGTGTGTTTCATTGCTCCACCCCACATGACAGGAAACTAAATCCAATCAACCTGGCCTTTTTTTCAGTGTGTGCACTCATGGCTTATGCAGCGGGAAATGTGCTGGTGTTTTGCGTGTGTTGCGTGTGTGTGTGTGTGTGTGTGTGTGTGTGTGTGTGTCTGCCTGCAGAGCTTTATACTCTAGCGTGAGAGCTCCAGCTCAGTCCAGACCACCCCTCACCTCTGCTTCTGTTTCTACCGGGCCCATTTGTTCTGCTCTAAAAGCAATGATCCATTGAAGATGTGTGTGTGTGTGTGTGTGTGTGTGTGTGTGTGTGTGTGAGACGCTACGGTTCCTGGCTTGCCGTGTAACGCTATCCGCACTGGGTCTCACCAGACGTCCCCACAGGTCTTGGACAGCAAAGAGAGAGGACGAAGGGGAAGATGGGAATGTGAAATGTGAGGAGGAAGATGAGGAAAGGACGATGAAGTGTTTGGACAGAAAAAAAAAAACAGCACTCAAGGCTAATCAGTGAATTTGCTGCAGTATCTCTGATGGCCACTAGGTTAGACTGTGATTTTACTGAGCCCTAAACCAGGTCCTCTCTGAAACGACACATCAGTGTTCATGTCACCAGACAAGTCAACAAGAGTCTGTTTAAACATGACACGAAAAACGAGTGGTGCACGGGATGTGGCTCACGTGGCATGTGACAGCTGCCGGTTTGCTCCATTAGCGCCTAAGAGGGCTGGTAAATAAAATGGGCATTTCTACATTTGTTTAAAAAACAAAACGCTTGCAGCTTCAGTTGAGCTTGATTTGGTTAATTTCTAATGACACAAGCTAAGTATCCGACCATTAGTGAAAGCAGGATGTCAAATTCATTAAGTGTGAAATGTTGTGCAGCTACCCCACCATCATCATCATTATTTGTAGTAATGTGCGTCTACTCATACTCGCAAATAAATGGTTGCATGGGATAAACTACATGCTATGGAGCGGTACAAATAATATATTATGGCATTGTTTTCTGCTTAAATGCTGAGAAGCGTTGAGAAATAAGTACAAATGATTTGTTTGACGATGTCAAGGATGCTTTCCTCATTCACACCATTGAGCAGCCAATCAGCAGGAAAAGAATCATTACGCTCCAAACTGTACTTCCGACTGAGACACTGGGATTTGTGCGCATTCGAGAGACTTTATGAAAGCTTATTTACTCAATGAGCTCGTCATTACCATTAAGCGTGATCTCACATCTCACCAGGCAGGATGTGCATCTCCATCGTTTAACACAGGGTGCTCAAGTACAACTTTTATCAGGAAGGCGTGAGTGCATCATTGGAATGAAGCGTCTTAGAAAAACAAAATAAATATTTGAAGTCTATATATCTATATTCCACACATATCGGCCACCATCTTTAATACATCTATTTTTCTTTCAATTGCATGAATTTTAATTGTATCACTTCATCACTATACTTCATCATTTATTCATGTATTTTTACACTGTAAGCACTTTTTCCTACCACCAATCCAGCTGTTACTTAATTATTCATTTCTTACCACAATCATGAATTGTCATGCAACTGGTTCATTTGTGGCTGAAAAAAACAATACAACTACTTCATTTCTTTTTTTTTTTTGTAAACTAAATAGCCAATCATCACCAAACTTACTTTTGGGGGGTGTGTGTGTGTGTGTGTTCCTCAGCTGGTTGAGAGCTGTACACTACCTTACACACTATAGCAGCTCATTAAATTAGGATTACACACTCGGTTCCCGGTAGGTACCGCATATAACAGATAGAATTCCTTACAGGGTAAAATGAAGACTGACCAACAACCGTCAGTGGTGCATTAATCTAACGGTGAACTTCTTCTGCAGCTAGCTTCTGCACACACACACACACACGCACACACACACACACACTATCTGCAGGCAGTCAAAGCTCCAGAGAAGTGTGTGTTTGGATAAGGGGTCAGCGTGAGAGCTAAACAGCCTTTGGATTGCCTTATAGGACCATGTGTTACCACCTCCTGTGTGTTGCTGACATTTTAGCTGCGCGCGCACACATACAATGAGGGTGAGCAGGTCAAGAGTTCTGCTCCAGACTAATTAGCAATACATTTGTTGGGCTGACATTCCAAAACGGCAGCAAATTCATCAAATCATCGCAGACGTCAACCTACGGAACGGCAATGACGTCTGTTTGACAAGCTGTGTGTCGGTGACGACGCTGACTCTCAAACTGTGAACTGTGAAAACACTCAACAGCGGCAGCAGTTGTCACTTCATAATCCAGACTCCCCCCAAAATACAAACCATCGAAGCACAAAATGGCAAGAAAGCCAAACAGCTCGTCCATCAATGATGAACGATGAGCGCGCCACCCACAACGCACCAAACACACCGACATGTCTCGGGATGATGTGAATGAGCAGTCGGTCACAATGCGACACAACGCTGCAGCCAGCCAATCATTCCTCAGGCTCCGATATGGAAAAACAGTGTGGATGTCCTCTGGACTGTCGGCAGAAAAAAACTGCTGAGTCATTAGGCAGTAGATTGGACAAACCTATACGGTGGCAAATTCACACCGAAAAGTGTTAGCAGAGATCCGTGAGCAATCGTGCACCCTGCAAAGCGGAAACTAGAGTCATTGATCTCCTGCTCGGCAGACTCTGACCTCCTCAGGCGGCAGAAATCCACCGGAGGATGAAGAACAGCGTGCATCTTTTAAAAAAAGGTTAAGACAACATTACTAAAAGCTGACTGGGCAAAGTCTGAAAGTAAATGAAGATGGCAGATATTTGTTTCCCTTGTGGGCAGATGAAACGGTGAAAATAAGACTGTGGCAAGCAGCGTATTTAGATGATTAATTGATTGAAAGCGATTAAAATGTTGTGTCATGCACCAAACAGGTGTTCAGCTCAAAGAGGCTGAAAAGGAACCAAGGCACCAAATAAGAACTAGTCAACTTTAGGAAGTTTGAAATTCTAATTCAAGCTGAGTAACAGCCTGAATATGGCATATGTTACATATGTTACATATGTTACATATGGTATGTTACATATGTTACATATGTGAAGTTTCAAGGACGTGGATGCGCTGTGGGTGATCCATTGAAATGAATGGGGACCACACATTTCCTGATAAAAATAAAACCCACGAGCAGTCAGGTGAAGTTTTTGTGAGAAACAGAAGAAGATGAATATACAGAGCCTGGGTTTGTGCACCACAGAATAAAACTCATGTGAGCTGAGGTACTTTGCATGCATCTTGATGCTCTGTTGTTTGTGTTACTGACACTATCACAGCGCCAGGCGTCAAAACCACTGACAAGAACAATCAAATCTGACAAATCAAATTAATGTCTGTGAGTAGAAGTGGGAGTAGGGAACCATTCCAGTTATATAGCACTTTACAGAGGCTTTACCAAAAAAAATGGTGCTGAAATATAATGTCCACGTATGTATACGCAAGGGTTGTCCACTAAAGTGACCACTGTGCACAAAAGGGTTGAAACCAGAAAGTTCAGTTGCACCCGACAGAGATTCTTAAAGATAAGATTAAACACTTGATTTATATCATCCACAACAAAAATACAATCTTCTGCACATGTGTGAAAACGCAGCTGTCAAATGTTCAGGCTTGAGATTGGTCGCGCGAACATCCTGCTGCTTTCTTCAAGTCGTCGTCTTCACGGTGACTTCATTTTCATTCCATCCGATCTGTTTTTGTTTCTTGGAGTTGAGTGCTCCTGCATCCAGTCGTGTGTCAAAGAGAGGAGGGGGCAGGAGCAAACGCCAGCAGTGCTCTCTGATCTGAGTGGATGGGGGCATGAAACGCGCAGGGGCCTAATTTTATTAAGCACAGAAATGTGTTGAGTCTCAGCTGAAGTTGGAAGCGGATTCATTGCTCCTTGACTCAATTTGCATCTGTGTGTGTTATCTAATGACATGAATAATGCATCTGGGAAGTCTGCCACTCTGCTTAGATGCCACACAAACACAATGGACATCAATTTTGGAATTGGGAGACTACACGCGCAGATAAACAGATGTGAGACACACACAGAGCACAGGAACACTCCCACTCACACATTTCCTATGCTAATCTGAAAAGAGTTCTCTGGATTTCGCACTACTTCAAAACACACACACACTGCAGCCGTGGGAATAGAGAGGTGGCATGAATATGGATGGGAGCGCTCAGACGAGCGCGCTAAGTGCTAAGAGTCGCAGCAATTTGTAGGTATACTGTTCCAACAGGAGTCGTAAAACACTCTGCGGAGCGGACTTTGACACGGCGAGAACACACGCAGGTCAGTCCGATGATGACAAACACACACTGCAGTGGGGCACAGGGGGGCTGCAAACCGGCACATCATCTGGGTGTCGCTCACATGATGCCATTTCCAATCGGAAATATAATGAAGGATTCAGAGACAGAACTGAATATTAAATCAGCCATCTGCAGCCAAAAAAACGTTTTTTTTCCTTGTCCGGCAACAACAAGATAATGTAATTCATCACCTGCAAGCTAACGTGCTGAATTCATCGCCCTCTGATAAGAAATACTTTGGTGAGTTTGTGATTGGTTGACTTTGTTTTAAGAGCGGAACAGCTCGTAATAGCCAGGTTGACGTTTGCAGCTGATGCTAACTGAGGTCAGATTTTACTTTGATAGCAGCATTCCACATGTTACCGCACGATGTTCAGCATTCTGACTATTCTATCAGGAACCCAACATTCCCATCTTGTCAAGATTCTGCTTATTGGGTGACCAAACACAAATAATGGGAGTGTCAAAACATAACTTTGCAGTTATAAAGGTCGGGATGGTCCCAGCAGCAGAAAATATGCCTAGGTTATAGAAAAGTACTTCCCCACCAGACTATCGAAAATAGATAGTCGGTGTGAAACTGACATTTCTTCGGTGCTGTGCACACATCCTATTGATAATAACAGTAATAATGCAATTAATGTATGCTGCGATATGTTGCAAGCAATCTCAAAGTGCTACAGGGAAAAGTACAGACGAGGATTTGGGCCACATGCAAATAAAAAAAAAAGGATTTGAGTTCTGAGATTAAAGTCAGAATTCAGACATTTTTCCCAGACCTGAAATACATTTGTGCATGTTGATCACACTCCTTCTTTTTCCATTTGCCTGTGGCCCAAATCCTCTTCCGTATACAAAACCCAGTTACAGAAAAAAAGAGAGAGAAAAAATAGACCAACAAAAACAGCTTACGGCAGGTTAATAGAAATAAAAAAGTCATAAATTATAAGTGCTTTTCATCCATGGGGAAAGAAAGATGGCTGTCCAGTGCTGAGAGGAGATAAAAAAAAAGGATTTCCCAGCATCAATACCTTTTGCTCAGTCATGAATGTCAGTGAAGAGACCTGGAATGACTGAAGATTGAACAACCATGGTTGTCAGAGAGGGATCCCGACCTTGTTGTTGAGGCAGAGACACGTATTGATAGTGTGTCTGTCCTACCATTTTTTTACACTGGGAGAATAAATACGACAAACTGTCCTCGCCTTCCGTCAGTCATTTTGTGGTCACTTGCTGTGCAGTAATCACAGGTATTTATAACAGAAACTTCTTCAGAACACCTCCATAGTAGGCGTGAAGGGTTTGTCATTTCCATTTCCACTGTACAAACTGTTCCTCTAAAGGACCTGAGGTTGGTTGCAATCATTGTCCGCCAGCCTTTGGTACCAGTGCTCGGACACTTCAATCACTCACCGACCGACAGCTCAGACACCTACTACATTCACTACTTGTCCCTGTCAGACATTCCTCTGGGGTTGGGTCATGGCTGGGTTTCGAAACCTCAGCTCACACCTAATAATGACCTTTTTGATGTTTGTGGAGCCGCTGCGAGTCGACTGGCAGTTGTCAGGATACTATGTTGGCAGTTTGGGCATATTAACAATAACAACAGACAAATCGGTGACAACACAGTTCCTAAATATGAAATTCAGTCTTCAGGTTTTGTGACGTGTGAGTGATACGGCTGCAGTCTGGTATTAAACGGTTTTCCAGGTGAAATAATATACATATTTATATCTTATATTTAGTCGTGTGGATGACCGGTTCAGGTCCAGATCCAGACATTTTGGCATTTGAACTCCACACGTTGTGTTAATAACATCAGGAGGCACTGAGCTTTACGGCTAAGACCTTATCAACGCACACATCAGCCAACCCCCAGTTCACACACACAAACCTCCACGCCCCCATCCAGACTCAAGAGTGAAGGAAATGAAACAATAAATTTGAAGCTGTTGACGCATGTGTATATGACATATCCCACTCATTGTCGCGAGATTGTGGAGATAAACATGATGAATGGCTCAGACTGAGTAGAAGGTCTGGACCTGTGTTGAACCACACGATTTAAAAGGTCAAACACTTGATTGAAGCTTCACCTTCACACACCGAACTATCTGAGACAACGCTGCCGTCTGTAGCCTGTAACAGCAGTCTATGGACAAATCCTGAAGGTTCGTCATCACGTTTTCCCAAATAAAACCAAAGATGTTGGTAGCAGAGAATAAATACCTAGCTCGCGATCTGTTTTGGGCTTCTTGGAATTGTTTGAGGCTATTGTATATTCACCTTTTAGAAGAGAGTAAGTATGAATGGAACTGGTGTTGATGCGTTGCCTACAGTCATAGCGCACGATGTGTTAAGGTGCGAGATGTATGATCCCGCTTGAGACTGGCTGATTGGATAACAGAAGAATGGAACAAGTGAGAAGCCAGGAGGGGGGGGGGGGTTACACAGAACAATATACTCCTGAGTCTGGTTCTTGTGTGTAGGAAGCATGTTAGCCAACCACGAAGCATGAAGTTCAGAAGGTTCAAGATCCTCCTGGGTGTAAATTAGCCCCATCACCGTAAGTGCTGGCTCGGCATAATGAGGGGTTTCATCAGTGCTATTCCAACAAGTGCCAAAGGCCTCTGACGAGAATTCACTGAGAGAAAGCAGAAGGAGATTGGGAAGGTTTTTACAGCGCTCTTGTTCCGACTTGAGGTAGCTGCAATCCAGAGGAGAAAGGTCCCATTTCTAGGTAATCACCTGGGGGTGTACACACCATAATAAAACATATATTCAGGCAGAGTGTTGATTTATGGACAGCTGTTCCTCTTTGAGGGTAATTGAGCAGGAACATCTGGACAAAGACTTAACCGCAAGTAAGAAGAAATTAAAAAAGACTCAGCAATTTTGTTTTGTACCTTTTTTTTGAAGGTTGTGCATGTGTGTTCTTGTGTTCCACGGCCTCCTCCATCTCTCATCGATTGAGGAACAGACGAGAAGAAGAAAAGGAGCCTATGCTCTCAAACCCGGATGAATCCGAGAGAATCCCACGGACATAAAGTCGCCACGTTAGACCTCAGCAGCAGTAGCACAAAGTCTCAAAGTGGCGCATCTGTAATCTTCAGTTTGGAAACTACCAAAATAAAAACACACCAACGCGTTATCATTTCACACACACTGAGCAGCCAGCGAAAGAAAATACTTATCAGGCAATAGACTATTTACAAATTGTAAGTGTGTGTGTATGTGACGGAGAAAGAGTCCGAACACAAATTGTTAAATGAAGATATTAACCTTTCCTGCTACAATTTCACCCTTCTGACCTCCTGATTCTGTCCCATCCATCCAACAATACAAACATGTCCGGCTGAGTGTTGGATAACACAAACAAACTAAAATGGACTGAATATTTTCCATTTCATGGCGAAGCCTCAAAGAGGCCGTAGGTTTGAATGTTTTCTCTCAGTGTCAGCCGCACTCCAAACACGTTTGTTATCATGACCCAGCGTGCTGAAATGCAGAGATATGAAACTGCGGGAATATTAAGTGCTTTCTCTAAGGTTAATAAACATTTTTTTTGGGGGGGGCTGGGTATAACTTATGTCATTTATGACTGGTCCAGAAGTTTGATCAAAGCCAGCGTGTTTATGATGAGAGTGTGATAACGGATTCGCTGATGTTAGGATGTTCAGCAGGGAACTAAAAATGACGACGTGCCACTTTTTTAAAACGTAATTCGCACCGTATTAGACGGCACATGTATCAGAAATGTTTTCATCATGCATATCAGACTTCTGAGAAATGTCGTGTTGTAGGAGTGCTGGAAAAATAAAGAGGGGTGTTGGAATGTGTCTAGGATACGAGCCTGGAAATGTGAAATAATAATAAGCAGCAGTCCTCCAGTTTCACATTATCAGTCATTACTAACCCCAGGACGTTTTCAGTGCCAGTTACTATAGAAACCATGAAAGCCATCCATCTCGGTTACTAATCATCAACGCAGCACACAAGATCCTTCGTTTCATGTGAGATGGCTGTAGCGCTGATGCAGTAGCATCGCTGATGCGGTTGCTATGGATTCCAAACAAACTACTGGAACCGAACTCAGCACCGGCGATCACCTGCCCATTTCACTTTCAGCTAGGATCGTCACGTGAACGCCATGGTCTCCTCGGTGTCTACAGTCCCTCGCCTGTCGTCGGTTTTCTTCCTACGAGTGGCTCATGAGTCATATATATGTTGCGTGTAGATGAATACCAATGAGCCTGTGAGGTCGTAGCTTTCATGGGTTCACAACCATTGTCTTCCTCCAAGGCAGGCTTTGGGAACTTGGGGGTGTTTTCCAGCCTAGCTCTCCCTCTTGTGACTGAGGAGCACTTAAAACAAGAGTGGCTGAAGAGCATCTGCATGGATGAGTGACAGAGCAGATGACAGAATAACTCATTAGAGAGAATGTTCCTCTGGAGCTTTGACCCTTGCTTTGTTATATAGCCTACAGCGACGATAAACATATGGCTTATCCCTCCGTAGCTCATAACTTATTCATTTGCGTTATGTATTTATTTTTTTTTTACAGATTACACAAGCAGGCAAGTTAAAAATTGAAATGGTTTATTAACTATTTCCGCTCTGCGCGTCTCATTAAGTCCGTTCAGTATTAAAGCTCCACTGCATTATTCAAAAATGCGGCAAGGAAACTGTGAGTGATTAAGCAAAGATTTATCAACCACTTTAATTCATGAGTTAAAACACTCAGGAAATAGTAAACAGCCCCGACATCTGACACAGACACTTCTTTACAACCACGCAATAAAAAACTTGAGGAGTGCAGTAATATACATTATAAATTGTCTTTGTCTTTTTCATATTAAACAATTACAAACAAACCGGTCTTTACTTATTACTAATTCCATATCATTAATTTCTAAAGAAGCCCCTTTCTCTTCTTTGTCTGTTCCTCACCTGGAAGCGATGGCTTTTATCGCTACATTTCTCTGGCTGTGGGAAAACTGTCTGCAAGCTGTTTGCAAATCCATATTTTATTTTTTTTTCATTTTGTTCGCAGTTCATTGTCTGTTGAAGCACGCCGGGATCCAAAGCTCGTTCTGGCTAACTAACCGTCACCGGTGGACTTTTAATTCACTCGGGCGTCTCACGTTATAGCCTTAATCCATCAGTGCATTCCCATGCACTGCATACGTCGTCTGACTCCGATTTAATCATCATTCTTCATCTGCTATCAGCCTGTTACCATAGCAACATTAGGGAGCACAGCAGCCATGTGTCTCCACCTTGCGCCTTAAATCCGTTTAATGCCCACCTCCTCGCTGATTACATACATTAGTTGGGAGGCCTGTGCACCAACTTTGCTGTCATGGTCTGATTGGAGACAAAGTGCGTCCGGTATTGACAGAGTAGATTGGCTGTAATCCTGTTTAGTCAGGCAGTGCTGGCTCACGATGGCCTGAACCAATGGAATTCCTTCCTCTTCTATCTGCGGTGCTTTTATCCCGTCTGAATATGTGCAGCCAAACTGCAGCTCATTTACTCCACAGCTTTGTAGCGCTGCAGAAACTACACACCTACTACACACCGGGTTCTCCCTATGGAGAGTTCTCCATCCCCATTTCATGACTTTTATTTATTTATCTCCCTTCCTTTCTCTCTGGTTTTGCAAGAGTGAGTTCAGATTTCAGGTCTAGAACTCATTAGTTCAGGCGCCTTATAATCCGTTACAAACAAATAGGCAAACATCCAAGATTAATGGCAGTGCAGTGACTGGGAGAAAGACTGGCAGAGATTTAGAGCTGTGTCGCGGCTCCACACTTGCATGCACTTTCCCACACACACACACACACACACACACACACACCTCTGGCTCAGTTCAAGCGTGGGAGAAGCTTACAAACTGACCGTTACTTTACCTCTGTCTCCATCAGTTGTTCAGTTTGTCCATCAGTCTTTGTCCCTCTTTCTACCCTTTCTATAAATGGAGATGTAGGAGAGTGGGGGAGGGTTACCATGGCAGCAGATGCCAGGAACTCCTCTGGCCAGTGCCCACTGCCGAGCATTCCGGCGGTCGACCAGCACCCCTCTTGCCAACTGCAATAACAGTCACTAGCAGACAAAGGCCCCCCGACACCACAGACACACACACACACACACACACCACCCCCAAATCATCCCACATCACAAGCAGTCTGCCTGGATGAGTGTGTGATCACTTTAGCGACTGTGAGAACCAGTTTGACTTTTAGGCCCAACTTTACGTCTCAGAGGAGATTCTGATTCACTGTAAGTTTCACTTAAAACTGTCAGAACTGTCTCGAAACAACAGAAACACAAATGCCGTTTGGAAGGAGCTAAGAGCCTTCCTTATTTCACGTCTGATTAAAAACTTGTTGTTGTTTTCTTTAATTCATTATTCATTATTCAATTCATTCATTAAAAACCTCCATTACATTGTCTGCATAAGAGTCTCTGTGGAGTCTTTATCCTTTTGGCATTATTTTTGTCTTAGTGTGTATGATGTGAGTAGTGTGAAACAACGGCCAGAAACCACAAAGTCTCACAGATGTACAATTATTCTGTTATGGAAAAAGTGAAAATGGATTTATTGTTGCCATGTTTACCTGCCCTTCCCAAAGAAAGATACCGTAATTCCGAATAATGAAAACCTCCAAACCAAAACCTCCATACCAAAACCTGGCCGTATTTATTTGCTTTTAAACACAGCATCTCTCAGCGAATGTTCCCTGACATGCAGTCCTTCGACAAATCGAGCAGATCTCTGTCGTCTACTGAGCTTGTAGCGATGACTGACATGAAACAGGTGGAGACACTAACAGGCCGCCTGTGTTTTTGGAAAGTTCCCCGACAGTTATTAAGGATTCCACACTCTATTTACATGCTTGATACGACGTTGAGATAGGGGTGTCATAGTGGTGAACGTTATTTGGGGTGTAACAGTGATGTGAAATGATTATTAAACACTACACAACATTTGGAACACGTCCAGCAGCGATGCAACACTTCACTAACTGTCTTTCACTGCCCCCTCATGTAAAGACGTGCAGTTACCGAGACGACATACAACATGAATAACATGAGGCAAATGACAAGCGCAGTCAAAGCAGTAGACTATACATTGCAGTCTGTCATTTATAAGCCCCATTATGACTAAAACAGATTTCCTGTGACTGGCTTTCAGAGCCAGGATCAGCTTTCTCACCACAGCTCCCCAGAAGGAATCTTAAACCTCTGGAAGACATGCTGGAGCGCCATCACAACAGCCTGGACGAAGAAAAAAAAACAGTTTGTGGCATCAACACCTTCTAGCTGTCTTGTTTGTAGCCTAGAGGGAACGCAGGCCCACAGAGTACATCAACACGCCAGGTCTGGGCATAATGAGATTCTCTATGGCTCCGTTTCATCGGTGTGACCCTCGACTCAGGGCCGGATGGCGATTCCGTCTCTAAATCACAAAGTGCTGACAGGATTGGAGTGCTCTCATAATATAATGGACTAATATGTACCTCTCATCCAAACCATGTTAGGGGTGCTGTTGTTGCCTTTGTCTCAGCAGGAACACGCATTTCTGCTTTATTTTCTTCAACAAAATGGTGCATTTCAGCTCGACACGCTCATTAATCATGTGGCGCTCAGCTTGACTGGCAAAAAGTCTTGTTATGGAGGTGACAAGAAAAAAAACATATATTTCACTACCAGGTTGTTGCCACGATTCTAAAGTAGTGACGGCTCTTGTTTTATTTTATTTTATTTTTTCAGTGTTACCTGAAGCACTGAGGTTATCACAGAAATACATCATAAAAATGTTTCTGCCAATGCTCAATGAGGGCAATTTAGGAAAGTTAGGAGCATGTTTGTCGGGTCCAGATGACGTCTGAGCACTGTGTTTATGGCATATCGTTGTGTGTCTTCTAACAACCAGGCAGTGTCTCTTTATTTCTCTGCTGAGTGCAGACGTTTTTCTACTTATGTGCTTTATTGGCAGCTGGCAAATCCGTCAGGAACCCAACGGCAAAGTGAGTAAAGGGAAATTGTTGGCTACTCGGTCGATCCAATGTTGTTTTCCAAGACCGAAAAAAAAGTTACGTTATAACATACCTGAGTTTCATAACTACAGTTGGCCCGAAAGAGAAAGAAGTGAATTCATGGAAAACAGTGTAAGCAGCCTGCACACTATCACATCACACTGCATTGTTCAAGTCACTTTTTCAGTGAGTGTGTTATTGTCCTCAATTTGTGTTTCTTTTTTTTCATTTATTTGCCTTCCATATGTAATCATATGGAAGGACAGAATGGATGGAACTCAATGCCGACAGTATGTAACAGGCCAGTATTCTCTGACACACATTGGTAATGATCCCAACTGTAGCCTGCAGGCCTGAGACGAAAAGGTGACCTGTGGTGCACAGACAGCAGTGAATGATGACAAGTGTGAGGAAGTGAATGTGGGTAAAGAGCCGGCCTCGGCTCATGTTTAGTATGCACGGCCATGCTCCTGACTGTGGCATGGCAGCGGTGTTGATTCAGATCAAAGACTGCTGCTAAACTCAATTCAGTCACTTCTTCACATCTGCGGCGCTCGAATCCTAACAGCCCCTGTGCCCTGATCTCTGATGAAGGATGAACAGTTCTTTGGTTCATGAACACTGCTGGCCTTGAGTGAAGGGAAGTTCATGTTACACATCTATTCTACCTATCACATAGCATCAGGACTTGATCCTACAGGTTTGTTAACACTGTCAAAACTCACACTATGTTCAGTTGACTGCGAATAAAATTAGGTTTGAAACGATTCTGGGAGGAACTCGATTAGAATGCAATGGAGGAAAAAAAAAACTTAGGGGCAGGATTGTTTAAACAGCGGAGGACCGGGTCACGGTAATGCCCGACAACAATGAAGGCAAAAAAGGAAAAGAGTGCGACAAAGAAGTCGGCGATGAAGAAGAAACAGCAGCGGCGACACAGGACAAAGAACTCACACAGACACAACGGAGCAGAGAGGGCGAATTGTAGAACGGAGCGGGACAAGACAAACAACGGACAAGTGGGTGACAGCCCTAAAACGACCAAGAGTTCACGAGTTTGTGACCATAGCAGTATGACAAGACCATAGCAGTATGACAGTCACCAGCCTGTCACTTACGTCAACGTGGACAGGAAGTTGATGACTCACACCCACCGACATACATGAATGAATACACATCTTATTGACTATTGTGCATCAGTGAAGTAGTTTATCCAGTTACTGGAGTATAGTACAAGAGCTGTTTTACCCAAATCCGACTTGGTCATAAGTTCTCAGAAGAGTCTCCAGCGATGTAAAGGAGCAGCACCCTGTTCAAATACGACTCTGGTCTGTCACAACTATCAACATTTATAGCAGCCTGTACAACAATAATTAGGACTGTCTAAGAGTATGGATATTTTCTGCTCCCTCTAAATGCATGTTTTTAGTCTGTGGGAGGAAACTGAAGTACCCGGAGGAAACCCACACAGGCAAACTCTACACAGAAAGGCCGCTGTGAGGCGACAGTCCTAACCACCGCGCCACATGGAGTCACCATGTAATTTAACGTATGTGCATATGTGGTACATGGAGTTTTGTTTTTTTCACTCTAGTTATTCTGCTTCTCGGGGACGCCGGCGAAAGTACCTATTGCACTGGAAATACAAATGTGTAAGCACATTTCCACGGTGAGCAAAACACCACAAAAATGTCTCATTTAGCTAAACGCTCGGTGCCATATCAAGCCAGCAGCAGTTTAGCACTGTCGTCACTTAAATGCTGTAAATGACTAAAACAATACGCAACAAAATGTTATTTCGAGAGAGTGTAGCTAGTGAAAACTAGACAAAGAGCAAAAATGACATCTAAAACAATGAGGAAGTGAAATAATTCTGCTGGGATCATTGACAAGTGGATTTGCTAGTTTGCCTCAAGACATTTGGGTCCTCAGCGGAGAAGCTTCTTGAGTTGTTAATTGAACGTTATAAAGTCTTCAAACGAACAAACAAAGTCCAGTTGCCAGTGATTTAACATTGTAAATTACAATGAACCTTCACAGATACACACAGAATCCTCCTGTTTAATTCGACTATAGACCGAGGGTCCGTCAAACTCTGTATCTTGCCTCATTTCAGGCTTCAGGATAAACTGAATCCAAAGATACGAAACATTAATGATGTTTGGATTTATGTTACTTTACATGTCAACTTTTCCTCATTTCAGGATGAACAGACTCAAGGTTTTCACTAAACCTGCGTTCTGGAACAGGCCCCAGAGTGGTTTTATGTGTCTGTGACACTGATACTGCGTTTACTCGTAACCGGCTATTTTCATAAACGGACATTTCACCCTCTCAAATATAACATTGTGCACACCTGTCTGTTTTCTGAAAAGTTTTCATTTACACAAACCTGTGTATACATTCCGTCAAGAGCAGGCCAAACCTGCAGATGGCAGTGTAACGAAAACCCACGTTAGCCAGTCAACCCCCACGAAAACAACAACAACAGCAATGAACCACTTCCTCTTTCTCAGAGTTCGCCCAGCTCGGACTCAAAATCGATGACGCTTGGAGGCGACCTGGACTGGCTCTTTATGCTGGAGGGATAAGGTGATGTAAACGTGCTGACCTCCACGCACTCATTCGTCTCTGATTCTCGACACGATAGAGCAGCTGCATTTGCAAATGAAAACTAACCTCAATGAAAAACCTGAACAATAACCTCAATAAATCCAATAATAAAAAAATATATATATATATATATTGTTTATAAAGTGCAGTTATTTTTTACTGTCAGTGTATGTTGGCAACAACTCAGGACAGGGACAACAACACCAAACCCCCCCCCAATATCGTCCATTCTGAGTGCTTATATCAGACATTTTAGATGCAGGCTGATATAATCCGATACTCGTTTTTTGGCTGATATCGGACGAGGACTGAGATGATCAGGCCTGAAGATGAACTTGGCCGACAACTCAACGTCCACGGAGCAGAGTAGCATGTGCTGAAGCTTGACTAGTCAACAGCTCCTCTGACACATGATGGACAGGTGTTACTAGCAGAGCGCTGCCACATGTCACAAAGATTTTACTCCACACCCCCACACACATGCGGAGAGAGACACCTAATCCAGTATGCATGTCCAGGCTATTCAGGCTGTCAGGGTAGAATATTTACTCCGTGTCCCTGTAGACAGAGCACAACATTTAGTGCCCTGTTTGCAGCGCTCAGTCAGGTTTCATCGGGCCTGTCGATCACACCCAGCCTGCACGGCAAGATAAACACCGCAGAGGGCCGATGCTCCCGCACCCGATGACGTCTACTGACACGTTCTCTCATGAAATCCACATTTCTGTTGCGCATACATCACCCTGCACACCCATCTCAGTGGGAAATTCAGATCAAACAACGCCACCGTCTAACTCGCGATACCTTGAGCTGTGAAGACGCAGTAAAATTCATCCCCCAAGACTCAGGGCACGTTTGCACAAAGACAAGCAGTCTGGACAGACAGACACGCCATCTGCAGCTGAATGAATAAACATTTTCAGATCAGGTATCAGTGCAGTTCATCATCCTGTCAGTCCGTGAAGCTAACGTTAAGTGTACAGCTGTGGAGGTCAGCAGCAAAGACTTTGTTCCCTTGAAAACCTCTGACATCACTGGTATGAAATACTGTTCTCTTGTGCAAATGATTCCTTTAAATATGTTTCACAATCTTTCATGCACAACCCATGACGTTTCATACCAAGTGCTGTAATATTTATGAGGAGTGTAGTTTGAAGGTGCGATGAACCCAGATATAGAATATATATTTTTTATTAAGAAATAGCAATCTGTTTTTACATTATTATTCATATTGTAGTGAGAATTGCTTATTCACTACATTTTAGTTCCATACGGTCACTAAAGCCTGAAGTCACAGTTTTTCTTGAAGGTCATGAAGGTTCATGAAGGTCCACAGGAAGCTGCTTGAAATCTCCTTTCAATCTAAACCCAACACCTGAGAGAGAGAACAAAATGAACGCTATTGATACATGGTCTATCTCATCAACAAGTGTATCATATGCAATAAAAAATAAAATAAAATAATTTCCTCGTCTCCTTAGTTAAAATGTTTAAAAAAAAAAAAAAAATCTTCTTCCGATACCTGGTATCATGTACTAGACAACACAAGTCCAAAGTCCTCTCACTTGGAAAAAAAATCACTTTCCCCAAACCACTTGGCCTCTGTCCCTGTTCTGCATAATTCATGGCCCCGGTACTAATACATTCACGTTCAGTGTCTTCGCGCATTTTCAAGAAGAGGCCCCTGCCCAGCCAGGCTGCATGTCTATCAGCCATGCTCTCCTGCTCGGCTGAGAACCTCTCAGTTGCTAAGTGGCTGTTCTAACATCCAGGACAAACTGAGTGCCGGGACGCATCACAGGACCATGTCAATATTCATGGAGCTCCAAGTGAGCCGGCATTTACAAAGTGACAAAAACATAACAGCACAGAGCGTCCTGCTCTCATTACCCATCCGGCAGTTCGACATCTAACCAGCACAAACATTATTTACTTCAATTTCAAACACTTAAAGGAGTGTTATATCTATTTCACACACACACACACACACACAAGAACAGAAAAGAATAAATCTCATTGGTTACTGGCTCCTATCAGGGGCAGCCACCAACCAGGCCTTGAGAATTGATTGGAAACAACTTCTTTGACACGAATCAAAGGTCAAACGCTTTTTGCTACTATTTGGAGCCAATATATATGTATATATAGATATGTATGTATGTATGTATAGGTATATGTATGCCTGTATTTCCATCTGCGAGGAGACGGTGGTCAATCGTCTTTCTCACAGCCCTCATCCTGTCTTCTAGAACCGATGTGTCCCTACCCAGCCTCTCCTGACTGCTGTGCAGGACAGTGAAGCATCACACACAGAGGAGAGAAAGCACCTCATGCACAGCGAGAAGAATCAACCAGATAGAGAAGTTTGCAGCCAGAGGGAGTGAGTGCCGAAGATAAGAGGAGAGGCAGCGGGACACCAAGAGGACTGGAAGGGTTTTATTTCTACTGTCTCGTTTCTTTAGACCACCATTCACCAATCACAATCAGCTTCCGGAAGAGTCAATCCCACTAACGACAGTTTTTTTCTGCAGAAAGCGGCAACGTTTGGTTCGTGACTCTTTTCTGAAGGTCTGTTACCGACAGTGCGCTCACAATATCTGGTTAAGGTACACAACATCACAGGTGAGGACTCAAAAAAGTAGAGGATGGGCCCGAGTATACATATAAAAAGACATAACTGGTCTTCATCGATCCACTCACTCAGACTCAGAGTTCTTCCTGACAGCTCCAACCATTTTGTTAGTTTGACCTGAACCTAAAATACAATCTCCAGATTTGCTCTAGAGACTCTAGAGTGGAACTGAGTGCAGGCAGTGAAAAATCAAAACAGACTTCAATTTGTTTTATCTAAATATCTTCTTCACTTTACCACGTAAACCAATGTCACTGCACACGAGTGGCTGCTCAGAAATTGCCAATTTAGCCAATAAAAGCAGCACTTACACTCCTACTTCCTCCCGTATCCTCTCCTTCCTCACAGTGTGACCCTGACCACTTCCAGTCCGATGCATTCACATCAGCGACGGGCGATAAACTACCTCCACCCTCAAATCGAAATCTGATCACGATCGTGTTACATTTCCCACGTGTCATACAGGGGTCTCTGCTCCGTCCAGCCGCTGTCCAAAAGCTCGCTGATGTGATCGCATCTGTCAAGAAGAATGAATTTCCTGCTTTGTCCACCCAGTGGCAGGGTTTTCTAATTGATTTCAACTCCTTGGAAGAGTATACAGCTTTAATAAGCATGAGCATTTCACGTTTGTTTGTCCCACCATCTGCCATCACACAGCTGACCACGTAAAAAGAACTCGCTGTTCCCTCATTCCTCCTGCTGGCTGTCCTGCTTCTTGTTTAAAGTTTTGATTTCTTTGTACTTCGAGACAGTTCTGTTGATTGGGCTTAGAGTGGGCTTACCCTGGTGTATAACTGCAAATGTTTTGACAGTCCCATTATTTATGTTTGGTCAGCGTAGTCTATGGCAAGACGGTGGTCTTTATCTCCAGAGCCTTCCCCAGGTGTTTCATCAAACCGTTTACAAAAAAAACGGTTGCATCAAACTACATTCCCATAGCACATGTAGGAAAGTCCCTGCAGTTGTACCACATTTCCAACAGAGATTGTCAAGTAGTAAATCTTACGGCCTCTAGAGGGGGTAAAGTAGAATCTGTTTTAGCTTGTATTGAATAAACTTCCCTCTAGATCCCCTGATATGTTTGCTACTATTTTCTTCCATTCTTCCTCACTTAGATCACTTGGGCGATCCTGCTTCTGACCCATCCAGCGGGATCGATCCGGTGATGATGTGGACCCAAGCCTGCCTGAGAGCGTTTGACCACTGGCTTCATTCTACTATAAAAGTCAGATTGTGAGCTGCACAATCATTTGCTGCTGGCAGGATGTCAGCGACTCAGACCAAGTACCAGTCAGGAGCTCCTCGGAATAAAGCACCATCCTGAATGAACCGCAAACATGATTCACATTTAGATGTTCGGGCCAAAGTGAGGACGTCTGCCAGTTTTCATTCAGCACACTAAATCATAATGACTCTTTACGAGGACATTTAACAACGCTCTGGACAAACTACACAACAGTGAGACACATCGGGCTCTGGGAAGTTTCAGAGTCTGGACAGAAGACAATACGCCCGTTAAACAACCCGTCAAACACTGAGAGACTCAACAAGCCACCAGAAAAATCTGGGTTTCTTTCCAGAAAGTAAGTAATACTGTGTTTTCAGTGAATTTCCACAGATAAGAAAATATTGCCAAATGTAATTATTGTAAGTAAACAGCGTTACATTCATTTCATAGTGTGACTGCACAGGATCCATGCAGCTCATATCGGGTGTCTATAGACCGCACCACTCCGCCAGTTTGTCTGCTCATAATAAACTTCAGCACCAGGAGAAATCTATAAGGAACTTCAGGAATAAGAGGCGCGTTGACAGAAAAGGTGGGTGTATAATGTGTGTGTCCACATACCACACGTCTGTAATTCCCGCTCCATCCAAGTGTTTCAGACCTGCAGACTTTTTTTTATCCCGTTGAACATAACATTTCTCACATTAACACATCAAGAGACAACGCAAAGAAAATATTTGAACTTTTTCAGCAAAAAAGTCCAAATTTCTTTGCTCACTGAACATTCTCTTGTCATTTGATTTAATATATGTTAAACAATAAAACAGTCAAGTGAAAAAAAATAATCAGAGATTGGTCGATGATCAGAGAAAAATGTTTCATTGTGATAATTAGAGGGAGACTTTATAAATAGTGTATTGGTATATTTTTATCGATACACAATCAATGATTCAGTCACACATTGCAGCTCTAGTTGTTATGTGTGCTATCAAATGTGAATTGGAGCTCTGGACACTTCTGTTAGGAAACAAAGAGGACTTATGGAGAACAGACGTTTCCAGACGTTACAGTGTGGAGTGACACAAACTGTGTGTGAGTGGCTGACACGGAGAGGGAGGGAGAGAGGGAAAGAAAAGGAGGGAGGGAGCCCTTCCTGCAGTGTTGTTCAACTGCCTGTCAGACACTGTGGGCCCATGGTTACCACCAGACTGCTGGGGTGTGTGTGTGTGTGTGTGTGTGTGTGTGTTATAAAGAGCGGGAGGGGTGAGAAAGGGGCAGTGAAATGTTAATGAGGGCAGTGGGATGTGAACAAACAGCTTCCAGCCTGATGAATCCATTCAGACACTGACGGAAACAGAGACACAGAGAGCAGCTCTGCAGGAGAAACTTCAGGGGTCAAACACTCAAGTTGGAATATAAATGGACACAGATGACCCTCCAGCTTAGTTCGCTGGGAGTGTATTTGTGGATCCGAGCACTTCACATTCGCTCATTAATTTGCGGGGCATGAATTCTGTGAGTTTTTCAAATCGTCCGTCTCAGAAAACGTTGCCACGGTTGTTCACAGTCGCCACCATGATGATGATGATGATGAAAACATTTCATCTTCCGAAAACTACTGAACGCAGCACCAGACGTAAACTGGCCAGACAAGGACGTCGGCGTCGATACAAGCGAATGGTCCGAACTGGACCAGTCAGTGGGGGGAACAATAGTCAGCTGGTTGACAACAACCCTCAAACTACTTTAGGCAGCTACAACAAACTCAGTAGTTGAGGAAACCTACAAACACAAATGAATGAAACTGATGCTGCTGCTTCGGATCAATTCCGTCACAAAATTCCGTGGACACGATGAGTTCTCACAAACACGTCGTCAGTGTCTTTCTATGCACCTCCTGACAGTTTCTAGAAATGTTCTCTCTCCTCTCTCTCGGGTTGATACGCCTGCAGTTTCACTGTGTTTCCAGGCTGATTACGGCACTAAAGTGATGCTTTTTCTGTCATTTGTCGTTCATCTGAGAAGCGTTCAAAAATTCATGGCAAAAGAAAAGAATTTCTGAGGAGATAAGACGAGTTCTCAGCTCCACTCGCCTACTCCCCTACAGGCCCAGTCCGGATTTAGCACTTTAGCATTCAAAGTTTAAGCCGTGGCTCCACTTTCTGTGCATTTAAAGATAACAAAATCTCCATTTGATACCTCCACAGTCGCTTGTCAAACCTTTCATAAAAGCCGCCACACAAACTCAACTCCTCTTTTCTCACAGCAAAAAAAACAAAACAAAACATGGATGATAAGGTCGGCACTTTTACAAAACACCCCCAAGTGTGAATCGTTACAATACAAACTATCGGCGAACCTGAAATGTCAACAGCTTTGGCGAGGACACACGTCTGTCGTCTGCCATCTAAGCTCCGCAAATATTTTCAGTTCCAAGACATTAAAAAAATGACCAAATTGGTGAAAGAATGAATGTAACATCCATCTACTGCTTTCTCATCGTGTGTGTGTATGTGACAGAGAAAGTGACCATGAGAAGAGAACACGGAGAGAAAAGGCTGAATATCTTCCTGTACATTTCTTAAAACAAACCACCATAAAACTGTCAGACTGATATTGGAGTATGTTTTTTTTTTTTTTCATTTCATCGCTCAGGTGTTTCAGAGTCGTCCATTCAAAGGGAAACATCACGTCCATTGGGGTTTTATTCAGCTCAGTTTTCATTACAGTGATGGAAATCTGTTCAGTCCTGCTCACTGGGCTGTGCAGACTGCGTCTACTGCTCTCGGACATGTCAGCGACAACACGAAAGTAAATGTTTTGTCAGTTAAAATCACGGAGTCTGCTGGTTGTCCAAGACCCCGGCGGAGCAGCGTCAGCTCAACAACGTACGGCGGTGAAAATATGATGAACGACGGCCGATACGCACCAGCGGTGAGAATGATGTGTGTTCTGGATGGTTCCGTGACCACAAGACCAGACAGCAAATTTGGATTTGCGCTGCAGGTCTGTTGGAGCCAATTAACTTTACCCAAAACCAGTGACGACCAATCACATCGGCTTGTCTGATATAGGCCGGCTCAGAGTCTGTGGGCGGGGCTTAACAAGATGACGATAGAGGTGTGCTGAGTATAATTTGGGAGGAAACAAGGTCAATGTGCTATTAATTGACATCCCACTCACACAGACAGGCGTTTAGGCAAGGAATCTAACCACGGACACTGCAAACCACTGCACCACTATGTCACCACATGTTTCACATTCAATTAAGTCTGGTTCTTCTCGCAGGTCTTCGCTGACATGCTTCTTTGTGCTGCATCACGGTGGCTGTTATTCACGGTGAATAGTAAAAAAAAAAAAAAAGGTCACTACATAACAGACAGGCAGTAAATGTGTTGTCCGGAGGCAGCAAACAGTCAAGTGAATAGCAGAGGATGAACAGAATCACAACAATAGGTGATTAGTGTTATCAGAGCGGAGCGCGCCGCAGTCACATCTCCAATCCCTGCAGCCTGGATGGCACGCACACACACACACACACACACACACACACACACGTTTCACTCGCTGTACACACTCACACAGTGTTTTGTGAAAGCACAAATTAACATCTGGAGCGATACGATGGTACAGGACAACAACAGTATCACAGGTGATACAGGACGTGTTTCTCTCTGCCATGTTGACATGTCAATATTCCTGTGCGTCACTTCATATTTACCATAATTCTGATAGCACGTGAAGGGAGCGTAAATCTCCACAAAGACGTCGGGAATAATTCAGGTTATGAGAATTTGCTCGTGGTCCCCAAAACAATATAATGACAGCAGACTCCAGATACCCATCGCGTCTGTGGTGATGCTGCTTCCTGCTGCTCGAGCACGCGGAGGGATGACGAGGTGTCACTGACGAAAGTGATGAGACATGTGAACCAGCTCCTTGTATCATATTCACACACACACACACACATAGAAAATGGCAGTTCCTGGGAGCGCGACCAACCTCCTCCTGGTCATAAGCCTCCCTGATCTTTGGGCAGCTGCTGTCCCACAAGAACACATCCTAAATGACAGGAAAGGACATCGCAGCCTTCGGGCTAAAGAGCCACAGAGGCAGGTTTCAGGGCTGCGCATTTTTATGACTCAGTCGAAGGACTCCCAAGGCTCAGAACAACAAACAATATTTGGGAACTAAAAGCTTGTGTGATCTGCTGAAATTACACAGAATACTAAGCCCATGGATCTCTGAGCGTTCCCCTCAAATTGCTTCCTGGCAGGTCACCTACGCCTGCGTGAAACAGGCCCGAAATGTAAAATCTGCCGTATTTCCCTCTCACTGCATATGTAATGAAAACGAAGATTAAAGGAAAAATGTCATCGCAGCAGAAAAGTAGATGAAATGTGATAGAGAAGAATGAGAAGTGTGTGTGTGTGTGTGTGTGTGTGTGTGTGTGGGGGGGGGATAATGAATGCTGCATTATTAAAGTTGTAAATGTACTGCTTGTGTTTGAAACACAGAAAGAAGAAAACGCCGGCCATTATTCAAAAAGGACTCAAATATTTGATGATGAGGAGACATAATGTCACAGAACTTGAGGAGGATTAATAATGAGCATTTCCCAAGTATGATTTGGGTTGTTGATATCTCAGAGAAATAGCCAGTGCTGATGATTCAGCAGTGTCAAGAAATGTCCCCAAACTTGTCGCAGACGTTTTATTAGTATTATGAGTCATCGATTGTTAGAATATGGTGTATAAACCGAAGATTACTGTCAATAAATCGCTCTTCTTCCAGGGAAATGTGCCAGACACAAGACAGCGAGGAGGAAAAACCCACTGGGTATTTGGGGAGAAACGTCTATTGAGAGGAACGAGCAAAGTAGGAAGAAGTGAAGAAGTTGGAGTCCCATCACAAATCATAGCTGACAAGAAAAATGATAGTTTTCGTTCTGCCGAGGTCAGACCAGACCACGGAGCTATAGCTACATTTACATTTTCTTTCGGAATACTGCACCAACTGCACCAAGTAAGAGAGATACAAGTACATATGACTCCAAGCTGATCAGGTAAACATATTTTTTGTTTAGCTGCTGATAGAAATGTGGAGCTGGTCAATTTTAGGACAAAAACTTGGCCCGGTGCTTTCAAATAACTTGAAATACATGTGGATTTACGACGGATGAAGTCACTCTCCAGTTTGGACTCACCTCATCTGACATTTGCTGCTGATAAGTTCTTGAGGATGCAAAAGCTGAATCAGCAGATTTCACAGCAACAAATCCAATTTGTCTTGAATCACTAACGTGCAAACACGTAACAGCAAATTAAGTTGGTTCCTAACAGAGACACCAGTGTCTGCACAACTTACTGTCAAGCTGCGCTCGCGACATTTAAAAAAAAAAAAATCAGATTAGCGTCGAGGTTACGGGGGGGACAACGCACTCAGCGTTTGTTTACTAGAACGTTTGTGAATTTTGTTTACGAAAGCATGGCAGCTTATCACAAAGACATCTGCTGTATTTTAAGTGCAGATACACTTTCCGTGCGTATTTCTTCTGTTTCCAATCCGAGTGTTCCAAACCCATCTACCATACCAACAACAAATGATACCTTATTTGATGGTGGAAGTTTGGGTTTGTTTGTGTTTAAGACAATCCCAATAACATAGTTACAAAGGATTTAAGTCTATAACTAGTCGCCGATCCCAAATCTGAAACATGGACACATTGAGCTCAAACTACCTCCAACGACCCAGACTCATCGTCCCCGCAGAGGTCATAGGTCATCGCAAATGATGGACAAGAAGGTGTTATTAATGACGCTGGAGGTCTTGAGCTCTGATGTGAAGAAAAGAAAATGAATATAAAAAAAAAGCAGAGGACAGTTTATCTGGTTTATCCCACGAATGCCAACGCACCAACGCCGACAATCTGTCGGTCACATTCACCTGAATTCCTCCTGTTGGATGTTCACATCTGTTCCGAGCTGTCGACTCGTGATCCGATTACTCGGGAAACGAGTCGATATAAGGTTGGACCAGGACCATTGTCTCTTTATCGTGGGCTTTCTCCGTCTGTCACACGTTAACGCCCCCTGAACCCGCCGCCGTCGGCAGCCCTCAGGGGATCGCTCACCCCGCGCACACCCATTATCCCCTGCTGCCTTCTGCGGATAGCGCTGGTTAAGTGGAGGGGAGTCATGCTCTGGCAATCAGTGACCTTTTGTTCTGTTTGTCGAGGACTCCAAATCAACATGAGCAGTGAGTTTATATCTCAGTTCATACCTGAATTGCCCTCCACGTCCAACTCGTACCTAACGAGCTATTGATCCCCAAAAGCCACTCCGTTCTCCCCCATTTCCTGTCGACGAGGCCGCTCGCAATGAACGAAAACATCTATCTAGAACAAAGAGAGGGATTTGGCCTCTTTTAGTGAACACCTAAACCAGAAACTGATTGATAGGTCGCTGCAGACAAGTGGTTCTACTTTGGAGAAAAAGAGGTAAAATCAGAAGCAGTTTGGCCCGCACTGTATCACGGAGCTGACCCACGAGCCGCACACTCTATTTGTAAAAGTCAGCAGCAGCAGCTCGCCGCTGAAATTAAACTCTTTTCTGAAGGCAGAACTAGACGACCGGCTCCTGCGTCTCTTCTCAGCAGACTCTGGTTTTAAGAGAGTGCATCGTGCAACACGCAGAGGAGGTTTGATGACACGTCCTGGACCTTTGACAGTTTCCCTGTTCTATTCAAACAACGAAATGCAACAGGAAGTGGCCCGGAGCGAGCGACTACATGCATGCCGAGAAGCAGCGGGTGAGCGTTACACACCTGAGAACGTGTGAAATGTCTCCTCCGCTGTGTTCTGCTCGCTATCACGGTGCATCTGAACGCAGACGTGGAGGCAGAACACGACTTTTATGTCAACATGTGAAATCCCCTTTGATTTGAAATGGCCTGATTTCAAGCAGCACACTGCCCTTAGGCGTTTTTTGGGGGGTGTTTCTTTTAGTTAATTGCAAATTTGAATCCTGGGCTTTCAGTTAAAACTCATTCATATTTCAACCTTTAAGCCCTACGCTATTTATCAGTCAAAATCAATCGAAAATGTCATACCCGCATTACGTCTGTTTGAGTAATTATAATAATGCTTGGATAAGAGAAATTTGACACGAAGGGATTTCTGTTGTTGCTGGTTCTTTCTAGGGGATGCTTTGATGGACATGTCTGGAATCTGTGGGCCGTCTGCTTTCCTTTCAGCGGTTGTTTTGCATAAAGTTCCACATCGGCAGATGCAGAAAGTGTGTTGACTCGGTGGCACCACACAGACTTTGATATTTGATAATTCATTTAGCTCAGTTAATTTCGGTTAGCCCAGGATCTGCTGTTTAATCTGATGTGCAACCTTACTATATTCTTTTGATAAGTGCATTGTTTCACACTATTGGTTCCTCTATTGGTTCCTCTGCAGTATGAAAGTCCCTGAACAAAAAGTCCCCTCACTAAAAGAGAAAATTGTGCAGGATTTTGTCTTGTTTTGCTGCGTCGGTCTGACACCTGTGACTTGCAGCTGAGCACAATTGGCCCATTTGCCAACACTAACCAACTACACAGGGGTTCGATCCCCGTCTGCTCTGGCAGCGCTGAAGGAGGCGTGAAGGAACGTGAAGGACGCATGGAATACATTATTTTATTCATCTTAGCTGCACACCGGGGGACAAAAGGAACAGTATTTCTCTGTATGTCCTGAAAAAGTAACCGTTATTGACTTTTATTATTGTCTTTGCTGTTTTAACACTAGAATCCCCCTCGTGGGATTAATAAAGAATCCATCCTCTTACCAGGAGAAATGCTGCTATTTCAACACTTGGCAGCAAATGATTTGAACCTGTGCTGAAACTAACGACATGTGACAAAGAGCGAGTGTTAAGTAGAAACCCACATAAACGTCCAAACATCTGCTCACCTGACACGTTGACCCCCACGTCTTTTTGACGAGGGGAAAAGCGTGGTGCCGCCTGTTCACATTCCGCCTCGTTCATGACTTGGGAGCTGGATTTTCAGCCCAATTAGACACACCTCCAGGCCAGTTACATGATCCCTTAACTGTTCTCTTGTACTCACATCCATGCTGGGTGAGCAGAGCCGCAGCCGGCTGCTCACATCACGTAAAGAGCGGCGGCGCCCCGCTGCAGGACCCGCCCCGCTCCACAGCAGCGGACCTCACAGTCTCCAACATGCTTTTTTAAATAACGACTCCCTTATTATTATTACATTAGCAGAAGTACAGTTAATCACCGATAATGACTTGTGTCAGCAGTCACAGCGAGTTGGATGTTGTGGGGGATGGGGGCGGGGGGGTTAATTGATGTTTTCTGCACACACTGGCTAGAACGTCACGTCTTTTTTCCAGCATGTGGATGTAAAAATGGGACTCCTGGCACTGTGAGCTAAATCTGACACAGTAAATGAATAGCAGTGGACATGATTTAACATGACAAAGAGCTTACAGAGAATTATTCTGCTGGCTGATTAGACAGCTGCCATAGAAAAGGTGCTTCTTGCAAAACGCTGCTACGGTAATTAATTTGAACCTGGTAGATTCCCGAGCTGTGTTACAGGTCTGGCTCAATCGTTAGGTGGGCGCCGAGAAGAGGGGCATGTTGTGGAGCAGCAGAGAAGACAGGACACGACGCAGCAGAGGTGGTGAGAAACACGGAAGAAGAAGAAGAGGAAACAGCGTGAAAGACCAAAACGTTCTAAAGTTTGTGATCTTTTCAGTTGAGATAAACACAACAGTATCATAAATGGCAAAAAAAAAAATGGCGTTACTCATGTTGACCTGTAATCACGAGTTACACACTTGAATCAAGTGAATGCAAGGAAATTAATATTATTTTCTCCGTTGTATATTTACGATTGTGCTTCAATATGAGATATTTTCTCATCTGATTAATCGATGGAATACTCGATTAGGAATGAATAGATAAGAAGAACATCCATAATACACTCATGAACTACACAGTTCATTGATCTGATGGTGCCTGAAATCGGTTTCTTACAATGAAGCACATGAACGACAGCAAGCGTGTGTGAGCTTGCAGCAACATGCGAAGACACGCGTACACTGGACAGCGTCCGCGCGGCTCTTCAGAGAGCATGTTGAACGTTCACAAATGTTTCTGTCATTTGTGCTGACATGTGCAAACACTTAGTTAGCAAACTGAATGTTTTGCCCACGGCGAAATATGCGCTGTCATACAACAGTAATAACAGGGGTTCTCCTGGGAATACACTTTTCTTTAACAGCATTTGTCCCAACTGAACTTTACGATGTTATCCTTCTGGAATCTTTATGTTCATTTACAGAATGCCTCCGTAACACACATATTTACCTTTTACATTATTTTAAACGTATTTTAAATGAGGTTCCAGCTTTGATTTTGTGTGGAAAGTGCATTGTGCTCAGCTTGGCAGGTGCTGGGTAAATACTACGACTCTCATCATCAATAGAATGAGGATTAGAATGAAATTAAAAAAAGATCAAAATGAAGGCAAAAGTAAAATCATGCCAACTGGATCTGCTCCATAATGTCATGATTTGTTCCTGAAGATCATCAGCGCCCCGATCACACGTTCACTGACATCGACTCATTAATCAAACAGACAAAACAAAGAAACTGAGCCCATCACACTAACACACTTTTCCAGAACATCTCAAAGACTGGTTCAACTTCCTGAAATAGTCATTTCTACACACAAGTCTCTTTTTACCGCAGTGAGTGCAGACATGGAGGGTAGATAAGTAAATTAAGTAATAGCAAGAGCCGAGGATCTGTCTATAAATAACATTTGGTTTGGCGCTTCGGGCGCTGTGACGTTCAAAGGGAACATCCGAACATCCACAGCAGCCCTGTAGTAAGTCAAGTAAGTCGTCTCCAGTTTTACATCCGGAGAACCACTCCAGACGTGGTCTCTGAGTTTGGTGACGGCGAAAAAAACACGTCGCGAGCTTCAGCGTGTCGGAAACACCCTTCATTAGCAACAATACGGTGGCCATGGGATTGTGGCCAAACACCTGAACATTTGCTGTGAACATTTCCTGCAGGGAAGAGAAACCCATGGATGGAACTCACAATATGAGACGTGATGTTGGATTTCATGAGGAAAAATTAGAAGAATTAGAGACGGCCGACAAATGGAAAAAAAAAGTATTTGGGGTAAATACATTAAATCTAGATTTAGTTCACAATCCCCTGTAAGTCCCTGGATTCTTTTGGAGCCAATCGGCGCGTTCCACGTTGGCGTTAGCCAGGTTATATTCGTCCTGACACTTTTCGTTTTCTTTTGTTTCCTACTTTTTTGGGTCCACTGCGGCCTCAGCGTCTTTTGTGTAACAGCCCTTTGTGGTCTTCCCTTGTAGGTTCGAGGGATTTTGCATTGTGCGTTGCTTTTTTTTTCCAGTCCTCCATTATTGTAGCGGGTAGTTATCTGATCTGCCATCGTTTTCCCACCGTTTTGTTCATTCTCTCTTGACCTCTTTCATCAAGCAGGCACTCTGGTTTGCGGGTTTCTCCACAGCGCTCTAAATCATTTCTACAGGTGGTTATGTGTGGAAAATGATGCCGGTACACTCACACCAGACCATCTGGCGTTATACTGCCGGTGAATGAATGCATGAATATGCAGGTGTTCCTAATAAAGTGCAGAGTCACTGGATGTTAGTGGACCTCTTACAGAAGTAGAAACAGAAGCAGCAATGCCAAACAAGTGCAAACACACAACTTTACAAGCATCAGTTTAAAAAAAATCCACTTTTGCTGTGTACATCAGTGCATTTTTTTTTTAATTTGTATCTAATTAATGAGACTTAAGTTGGATTTAGTCCAGACGGCGATAGGTGAGGGTAAGGTAACAAGATTCACTCCCGTTCAGCTACTATCGCTTGAAGTAAAAGACAACCCGGAAAACGCTTCGCTTCAATAGAAACGTGAGTGTGCGTTGGGCGCTCGTAGGCAGCGGCATAATCCAGCTAACTGTCGGTTCCGAGGCTCTGACAGCGCTCTGCTGCCCATTATTCACCTCCCAAACTAGCTTTTCCCCTCAGATCAATATGTGGGGATTAGCGAGCGCTAATCATGCTAATGATTAGAAATGAATGTTGACATGATTTGTTAGTGCTAATTTGATATTCCGCCCCGACACTGTCGTACAGGGCCACGTGCGAGGTGTTGTATTCTTCGTACACATGCACACTGTTTTTTTTTTTTTTTTTTCCCCCGAAGCGCCAAGAGGCCGGCGCACAAAAGAGGCAAAAATGGACGAGACATATGAAAATGACAAAGACAGACAATACTGCCGGGGCATCTGGGCCGACACAACCACCGTTCAACAGCATTCCAGCAGTCAGCGGGAACAATAGCGGGCCCTTGCACACACCAGCCGATTGCACCAACAGTGGGGAAGAAACACCAGTAACGCAGCACACAAGCAGCAACCAACCCCCCCAACAGCATGGATGAGGAGGGGAACCAAAGAAATCCCCCCCAACTCACTGTGTCTCTCATGCACACTCAGAGTGGGGGGGCTGCAGAGTGCTGGCATTTGGCATGAACAGACGCTCACAAAGCCCCTGGGACCCCGGAGATGAAGGAAAAGTGAGGGGGAGGGTGGAGGAGCAGAAGGAGGAGGGGTTGCAGTGATGCCATTTCCAAGCAGGCAGCCTGTGGAGCAAGGCGCTGGGGGAGAATGAGAACAAAACCAACGGGAGGGAGGGCCTCCATCTCCTCCTCTTCTCTCTCTCTCCTCCTCCATGTGGAGGTCAGTGTGCTTGGCAGAGAGGTCATCCACTGCAGGGAGGAGCTGCACAGCACTCCTCTGCAAAATGCACGTTATCTGCAGTGATGCAGCGTGGATACAAATGGGCTGGAGGTCGCTGCGGAGCTCATGTCACCCAGCCCGAGCTCCAGGGGGGAAAATGTTGCCGATGTACTGTACTTTCAGTCGCGTGCCCACTTTTACACCCTTCAACCTGCAGCCATTTCAAAAAAGTTACATATAACCAGACTGAACTCGATTACAAATCCATCTGATGTCACATGTCACAAGTTGTTTTCTTTTTCATTCTTCACTTGTTGTCAGACCCAGTATATTATGACACAACGCAGTGGGAAACTGACCGTCGCCATGTCAACAACTGACACCGTTCAAACGTCTTCATGTCAGATGACTCGTCTCAGCAAATGATCCGAAAATGTTTCATTGTCACATACCCAATTGTTTGCTTTAATGTGATCATTTAAAAAAAAAAAAGGGGGTTGACATTTGTAAGGGTCATAAAATAAAAGCAGTGTTCACATCATTTGGTTCATACATAAGAGCCGCTCGACTGAACTTAACCTAGTGGACACTGTTTATACTATGGATGTTAAATGATACATTTCTATTGTACTTTTATCCCTGAATGTAATCACATGACCATGCAGTGTTCTCTCAATCACTTTGTCCGTCTGTTCCTGCAGGATGCAGGATGCCACGGTATTTACCGTATTTAGTATATTAAAATTAATGAGAAGAAAAAGGAATAAAGTGTCATCTGCTCACGACGCCTCAGGAGAACTGCTTTGAAGCCTGACATCTTATATGTGTGTGTGTGTGTGTGTGTGTGTGTGTACATATGTTGCTTTAACACAAAGTCACAGTTCTCTGATGGACTGACCTCAGACCAGCGTTCATAAAACACTGTTAGAAAACCGTAGACCTGCTTCTTTTCACCGACTTCACCTCTTGACGTCACCAGTTCAGATCCAAATTACGCCCTCTTATTCCCCCTGAAAGAAGATGCGTCTCTGATTCTTCTTATCGCGCTCATGGGTGTCCTAAGTGTTAATTTTTCTGATCTGAATCACACTCTCATGTCTGTTTCAAAAACACAGCAACAGAATGTCGGTAATTAAAGATGAGCTGCTCTGCAGCCACTAGCAAGAAATGGCAGCGGGAATATTTTGATTTCATTACTCTGCAGTGGGAGTACGTGGAGATTTATCATTCAGATGAAATATACAGTCAGTGGTTAATGACCACCTTAGCTCATTTCCAAACAAGCCCCCCACCTCATCCCCCCAAAAAAAGAGTTTAGGAGTGATGAGGTATCCACAGAATGAGGTGGATGATCCAGAGGTGCTACTTTCATCACTCACTACATTTTTTTTTTCTACAAGACTTCTGTCTGCAGTCGTATGTGAGAACTCGGTGGACTCCAGTGGACCAGACTGGTTTCCAATCAGCAAAACCAGCGAAAGAGAGGAAGGTGATAAAAGGAGGTGAGGGGGGATGAGGTGCTGGGGAAAAAGAGGATGAGGTGCTGGGGAAAGAAATGAGAAGGAGGAGCTGTAACACAGACGGAGCAGGAATAGGACAGCTGTGTGGGTCTTTGGCCGGCTGCCTTCTGAAAGGTGAGAGGACGAAATGTGCAGAATACACACAAGGCAGCAGCAGATGAGTAACAACAAGTGTGTGTGTAGTCAATCCGACAGAAACGTGACGGGGACTCCACCCTGTCACCGTCAACGAATGGCCTGGTGGTAACCTTCACAATGAAGACCCCCTCCACACACACACACACACACACACACACACACACACACACATTTACTCATCCACTTCTTATCACTAGTCCTGTTTCCACTGGAGACTCACGGGACATTTCATCCCAGCACCAGTTGTTCCTTCCATTCATCTGTCTGCACACACACACACACACACACACACACTTCTGAAC
>CAAKHB010003102.1:22259-34644 GCA_901007665.1 Aeoliscus strigatus | reverse complement strand
CACACACACACACACACACACACACACACACACACACACACACACACACACACACACACACACACACACACACACACACACAGCTCCCTGCGTACACGCATTACGATGACAATTTATAACACACCCCACAAAAGATCCCTATCTCATACATTACATCAGTGCATATTCATTCTCTTTGAGAGCGCCTCCTCTGATCGCTTTGGGCATGCGGCATGCATGAAGCGCCTCAAATTATCAGCTGATAGCAGAATTAAACAGATCAGATACTTTCCCGGTAAGAAACACTGAGTTTGAAGTGGTGGAAGTTGCAGAGAGGGAAAAAGAGGTGACTTGAATATGAAAACGAATGGGAGGAGGCCGACCGAAACAGATAGAACTTGTTAGTAAGTCTTTTTTTTTCCCACCTCTTCCAATCTGACCCTGTGAACGGTGTTCTCTGGTTACCTGTTGTCCTGGGTGTGGTTTCAAACTGGATCGGGAAGGAAGACCTGTGGGATTATTGTGTGTGTGTGTGTGTGTTTGTGTGTGCGCAACATTAATATGATCCCCTTTAGTCATATCGCTTACTTCTTCTCGTCCCCTTTTAGGACAATCGAGTGGAAATGTATCTGTAACCGAATATTCAGACTCGTACCATTCGTTTCTGGTTTGAGGCCCCGGTCGGACCTGACCATTTGTAGCAAAATGTGCACGCATAAGCAAAGAAAATGGGCCACATGAGCACTATGAAAAATGCCGGATGTGTGTTGCTGATAATAGGCTTTGAGGTTGGAGAGAAAAATCAGGATAATATTATCCAGAGATCATCCCAAAAGTCAAATTTAACCCCAGATTATATTTAAACATTACATAAAATTAAATTTTTATGTTAAAGAGCTAATGAAATGGTAAAATAAAAAAATACATAAAAATGTGGATGAAATCATATAATTACAACTTGAAAAGTTGAAAACGTCTCAGCATTTAAATCAAGCTTGTGTTTATTGCTCAACTCTGCAAACTACAAATACTGTTTGAATCTACATTTCGAAAATTACATTATTAAAGAAAGTAAGAAAGAAAGAAAGAAAGAAAGAAAGAAAGAAAGAAAGGAGGAGGGAGATTCAAACAGTGTCAGAGGAAGCGAAGGACCAAAGCGGCCGAGGACAGGCTCAGGGTTGACTTACAAAGGTTTCTTTGCACTGTAATGACACGGACATTACGCTGAACTTTGTCGGCCATAACTCAAAAAGAACAACTCCTCTGGCTGCTGTGTGGCTTCAGCCAGACGCACACTGCTGTTTGTCTTTCAAATGCCATTGTGGGTGAGGCCACTAATGTACGCACCAAGTGCCTGTTACAACTTTCCTTTCACGGGGGGATTGTGAAACTCACAAAGGAATGTCAAATTACCCTGCTATGATTTTCCAACCATCATCTTGTCGTTGTTGTCAAATGAGTTTTCTGGCGATTTCTCCTCCCGTTTAGTGATAGTGGTAACGCACAAACGCAGCAACGAGACACACATTTACACACAGAATAGAGTTAAACTGCTCTACTTTGCGTGTTCCCAAGCTAAAACCTGATGTGCAATGAGAGCAGACAGGAAAGATTACAGGTGAATAGCACTGTGGGCATGCTATCTTTTTCAGGTAATTACTCAATTGTCAGTAAACACTGTCGCAGGAGACTCAGTGCCATAGTGGGGATCACGCTCGCCACTGAATGAGGCCTTCAGCACCATCACGACATGCATTCGCAAACAGGACAGGCGTTAAGAAAGGAACAGGGAATTTCACCTGCTTTTACATTCCTATGGTGTCAATCTACACGAAAAAACGTCTGTAGATTACACCTCTAACAATAAACTGATTCCACAGGTGTATTTAAGCTCATGTTAGTTTGTCTAATTTTAATAAATACTACTTATGTATACTGTATATGTACATATTTATTAATACAAATACTGCACAAATTTCATCTGCTTCCCCAGTTCTGCTTTTCGCCACTAGTGGGAGCTATTTACATGATGCTCAGGTTCCCCTGCAGGTTCCAACACCCATAGCTGATGTTTGCACTGTGATTTTATGGGTTTGTTTTAAGACACATGCAGACAGGTAGTTAAACAGATGAGTTTTCAAGTGTCTGGTATTGAATTACACTAATGGTCACTGAAAGGTTGAGCAAATCTTTTCATTAGTGTGTAAACATCAGATAAGATGTGACTGAGGAGAAGCCACACTCTTTGAATCTCCTATTTTCCTTCCGATGTAACGGTTTGTCAGACAGCAGCTTCGTTTCTCCAGGAGTGTGAAACCACACACGTTTACCACAGCTGGAGTCACGTATGTGGTTACGTGTTTGTGGTAGGTGATCATAGACCTGGGCCAAAAGTCACATACCTCAGACCTTCCCTGCGGTCAGACCTACTCAACACACAGGTTAACACTCAGTTAACAGGCCCTAAAACACTGCGGCGGCCCGACAACGCAGTCTAAATCTCTCCTGAGACAACCCACCGTGAGGTAATGAGGAATTAGAGGGGAGGAAGGAGGTGTCCTGAAGACTGTTACCGTCACCCAGGATAGCCTCTGGCTATCAATAACAACAACACACAACTCACAACTGGGGAGATTTGTAGGAAACGTTGTGATGACATTCTGGGCACGCTCTTGTCTCCATGGTTTATTAACAGCTTATGTGTGAGCTGTTATTGTAAACTTTGTTAATCATGAATGTGACTTGAGTTTGAAGTATTTTTAGTTTAATGTACATGCAAATCTCTTCAACAACAACCCTCATATTTTTACGCTGTGAAACAATAAAGTACTTCCACCTGAACCATATCTGACATGAATTGATTTAAAATGTCACATATTGTTTAAATAGTAAATATACTTTAGGTGCTTTCAATCATATCAGTAGTGAATAGAAGGCTTTCTATGAAAATGGTGTTACATTATATTCAGGTTGCTGTAGCAGCGTGCGTAGACGTCCGCCGAGCTGCTCATTCCCACCCACATTGTGATTTCCACCCAATATTCAGATTCACATTCAGAATCAGATTGCATTCATTGACCATTTGTGAAAACACATGGGAAGTTTTTTTTGTCAATGTAAGTGTGTTTATGTTTATGTGTGCTCATCTACTTTGATATATTCAACGATTATATAAACACGCCTTTGTCACTAATAGTCAAATAGTTATTTTAAAAAATTATCAGCGACAGTTATTAGCAACCTTGATCGATCACGCACTCTGAGTTTTATTTTTCCTTTTTGATCTTTTTGTTTCAAGGGTAAAACTGTTAAACTGTTAATCCCGACCTTTGGGTTGATGACAGACACACTAACCACTGGTCCACAGAGACAGTCTTCTGCTATCGTGGAGCTGAAAATATCCCTATCGCACGATGAGTAAGAATCCTTCAACAGATTCCTGGATGGTTCCAGAACACGACCAGCATTTAATCATCTGTTCCTGGTCCCATGATCAACACTTCCTGAGAGGTCTTTCATAACTTTTTGAGTTACTCTCTTATTCTCTGAAATAAGATGTCGGTTTAACAAGTTTGATCTCAGTGTCGGCTCTCACACGCCCTCTCTTCCTCCTGTTTCCAGCAGTAAAAAAACACTGTACTTCCTCATTCACAGTCTTGCCAGAATCAAAGAGAGCTTCTCTATAATTAATTTAATAAATGATCGTTCTATGGCTAATGGCCTATATATTTTACCACCTTGCAAAGAAAACAATGAAGGCGAGCAGTGTGACCGCAAGATGAGAGCAAAGCAAAACCAGCTTATGAGATAATCTTGTGACACAGAAACACGACCAATGTGTCTGATAGGTAACAACAAACCACACTAAACACTATTTGGTGTCACATTCGCTGTGTTTTTATGGTGGCAACCTGCGTATTGAACTATCACACACTGCCACTGAACTCATGCGCGGAGTATGAGTCACACACGCTATGAAAATAATCTCAGGTTCAAGGACAACGTGATGACTCACAGATCAAATGGCGTTTGAAAACCAAAATGACTTAACTATTTAAAGTGATCTTAGTTGTCGTCTGTTAGCACTTTAGATTTAAAGGTTCAGTTGATTAAAACGCCGGTTGATTTCTGTGTGTATCATGAATGAATGGACTTGGTTTGAATGGCGATGGGAAAAGGCAAGAGTGATATTTCAGAGTTGCGCACTGACAGTGACAGCTACTAAATGACAGCCAGGAGGCTCCTTCTTCAAGCTATTACAATACCCTCCAACAGAGAGGCCCCATGTCCAGCCCATGGCCTTACACCCAGGACAGGTATGTACGGTGCAATTACCAGCTAGCTGAGCGTGTACAATAATCAGTAGGTGCTGTGTATTAGGTATGGGGGCGGCCTTTAAAGAGAGCCCACTAGTGTCAGGTGTCGAGATTTACTTCACCTGACTAATTTTCTCCCGCCTCCCCACTGCAAAGGGTGTTTTCTGACTTGAGGAGTCTGGCAGCAGTGCATGGGCGGCAGTGGGTGTGCCCCAACATGGGAGACTGTGTGTAGGCGTGCTTACGGTTTTAAAAATAGAGCATACCTGAGAGACAACTGACAAGCCAATCACATGTGTGTGTTCATGTGTGCGTCAAGGAGGACCGTGTGAACGTTGCCTGATCGCGTCAAGGCTTGGCGCACGGCATGTGACAGTGGCATCACTGCAGAGATATAGGAAGAAATGGTAAAAATGTGTTGTAGTGGTTATCAGTGGACTGTGAAACACACAGTAGAAATGACTCGTGGGTGTGTGTGTGTGTGTGTGTGTGTGTGTGTGTGTGTGTGTGTGTGTGTGTGTGTGTGTGTGTGTGTGTGTGAGACTTTGTGTGCGTGCGTGTGTTCAGCCATGACTGCAGGGTGAGGTGGAGGCTGGTACTTTGGCAGCAGGTCTGGCACGTCTTTCAGGCCTGGACCTGCAGAGGAGAGAGGAAACAGGCAAAACGTAAATAGGCGTGGAAGTATTCCTGCCCTCATGCGATATGCTCGACTTACACCTCACCACCCCACGTAAAACACACGACATCATCAGACCCAATTAAGTTTGTACGGTATAGTACAACCTAGTCCAGTGTCCTGAGTTATGGATAGTTATTAATGTATTAAGAAGATGTCCCAGTGTTGGTGCTCAGACAGAGGAAGTAACAGAAAAACATCGTCGTGTGATCATTTTCACCTGGACTGCTGCGCTGATATCATTTTTAAATCCCTTTACTTGTCTGTAAACCACCAAATGGTCTCGGGCCTGAACATATTTGATTTACTTGCATGCCAAAGCATCCACACTCCTCAGGTTCAGCAGGTTTACTCCGTGTTCCCACAATCAGAAGGAGACGAGGTGAAGCAGCTCAGGCCTCCGTGGAACAAACTTTGTGAATACCAGCTAAAACTGACAACTCATGCAAATCAGAGCATCAAGACATTATTGTCGTCACAGCAACCTGAGTCTTAGCATCGGAGAGAGACTGTGACATCAAAATTATTTTCATCTGTCAATCATCTGTCAATCACTTCACACAAGGAGCCGGAGGAAAATGTTGGCAGAGACAGTTCATTCATGAGACGACATGAAGGGAACAACCCTCCAGAGGTTACTTCATTTGCATACTACATGTTGTAAACACCAGCTGAATTGTCCAAAGAGGTGGAAAGGAATGAGACTTCAGACTTCATTCTTCATCTGTGACTGTGAACTCATTTAAAGGGACTAGCTGCTGAAAAAAGTGGTTTGCGGTTAACAGCGCAGTGGAACGTTGTCAATAACGTCAAGACAATAATAATGATAATTACAGAACAATAATGACAACTTGTTCGGGACTTAAAGTTTGTCACCAGTCTGACTCAGTCCCTCGTCTGTTACTCATTGCAACTGTCAAAAGATCTTCTCTCCAACGTTTGGCCACATTCGTTTCTTGTAACCTCCTTCACAGGTTGTGTGTTTGCTGGTATTGGTATGATATTGCTATTGGTATGTTTCCATTGGGATTATGATGAATATGACCTTTGGAGGTCTACAGCGTGGGCCAAAGATGAGTTATTGTGGCACATCCAATAACAAATCAGTAAAAAAAAAAAGAAGCTTTTTTTAAAAAAAAATATTTGCTTTGCTGAGGTTCATGTGCAGTCGTTGTCATTGAAAAGAAATGAATAATAAGTAAATAATAATTTAAATAAAAATAATTTGAATTATATATATACACATATATACATATATAATTTCGTCGTGCCTAGCACAATGATAATAAAAGACATTCTGATTCTGATATATATATATACATATATACTTTCTGTCTTTCATGGCAATACAAACCATTTTATTTTCTTTTCATGTTTTCATTGTATTTCTGTAATGTGTCTCAAACACAACTGCACATTTAGAAAATAAGCGAGTAGTAGATTTCTGAAACAAGAACAGATTCTTTAATGGATCTGAAAAAATACTTCAAGACATTTTAAAAATGTGCCAAAATAGAATTGTAAACCACTGGTTTAATTTCTCTTCCTTTTTTTCTACCCTAATAAAACACCATAGGTCAGTCTCTACTAGTGACCCTGTGAAAGATGATGAGCCACCATTGACATCAGCCATCAGGGTGGTTTCGTCCAGTTTCATCGACATCAAACGTTCAATCATCAAACCCTATGCCGCGGTTAGCATTGGATAAAAGGATCTCCTGAATAAAATCCATATAATACCCGCACCTTCACAGGAGCACTTTCTAATAGCGTTCCCTAAGGCCGTGTCTACAGTGTGGCCGCGGCACAAAAGTGACATTACAGTGTGTATCAACTCTGTAACCTCGAGGGAAAGCTCCATTCAGCGCCCATAAAAGAACGCCTTAGCTCATGATGTGGGGCCAGCTACAAGAAGAGAGTGTGGATTAAGAGAGAAAACATCGAGGCGAAGAGTGTACAGGTGGAGACCTATGCTGGGGAGGTTTGCTCAGCTGTGCACTATTCTCCCGAGCCCCACCCAGTAACCAAAGGCAGGGATATCTTTCCATTTCACTCTGTTTCACCCTCCCTCCATCTTTCATATTTGCACAGGTGAGAGGACCATAGTCCAATCGGTGCATATGGGAGACTTGAAAGTCAGGTTTGCCTGGCTGGAGGAAGGATTTCACCTGTGTGCTGTGGATGGATGGGGACCTGATGGCGGGGCCCAGCCAGCCCTTTGTCTGGAGAGACAGACAGCAAACACAGGGGCATACACACACAGAGGAATCCTGTCAATGTGCGATTCACTCAAGAGATCATCAGTCAAAGACCTGCAGCGCAGTGAAAGAGGCAAGTAACTGAAATATGGAGTCAGAGCACGCAAAGGATTCAAGAATGGCACACAAGGACATACAAGAAGAAGGGAGGGGCTAACAAGGTAGGGAGCAGGGAGGCAGGTGGAGCAGTACAGTAGACTCAAGGGTGTGGAGGTTTTGCACCCAGGGCCAAAAGTTCAAAGTGAGCCAAGAACGAGCAGGTAACTCAAGCCACCATGTGCCAGAGTCTCACGTGTTCCCCTCATTGTGTTTGCAGGCTGGAGCTCAGGTTACTGGAGCACAACAGGCTTCCTGGAAGCAGAGGTCCGCGCAACACCTCCTCACCTATCCACCCCTTAGACCCTCATCGCCCCACCCTGCAAACACACACACAATGAGCAAACACACATGTAATGCGTCAATATGTGAGTATTGGGTAACTGCAAGACTACACGCTCCAGCCTGAGAAACTCACCTCTTTTTGTGCAGGTTCAAGCACAAGTGAAGTCAGCAATTACAGAACAGCTCCAACCAATGGGGGCAAATGGTGCCCAGTTTGTCTGAATCACAGCGAGGCCCTCCTTATTACACAGAATCACTATGAGCCACTCAAGGACACACAACTGGAGACAGAGGTTGGAAATCACAGCAATTATCTTTATGCTTGTGTCAAGAGAATCTGGTTCTCCCACACAAGGTGGGATAATCAGATATGTGCACCAGAGGCAATTTTCTCTGTCTGTCTGTCTTCTTATTAAGCTGATACATTCTGCAAATGAAATATTGTTCTAATATTTTCCTGATATTTTAGTAAAAAATACTACTAATAAAAAAAACGTTACCGTCAATTTTTTTAGTAAAGTAACAAGATTAGATTATGTTTTTTTATTGTATCATTTTAGGCATCATCTGTGATCTGTGTGCACTGTTTCATTTTATCCAGTATACGAATCAATTAATCACAGCTATGGCAGAAACTGTGATGGTTACTATGGTTTTGTTTGGGTTAATGTGATGAGTAGTAGTTTCAGTGGATGACGCAGTAATTCGTACTGGGTGTAACTGCATCTAGGCTGTCGAGTCTCTGCTGCGGTGAGGGCCGTGTTGGCTCAGCAGGCTCATTTCAGAACATTGCATAAAAACATCGGCCATATCTGATCACACCATTAACAGCATTAACAACACACAATATAACTTTCCCTGGATCCACAGAAATGTTAAAGCACATTTTTATTTCTATGCATATTTTGTGTGATGATGTTTTTGTTTTATTGTATGGATGTACACGTTTGTATGTGTTGTTGTTGTTGCTGTGATATTTTTCTATACTGGAATTGCCACAAATAAAGAAACCTTGACCTTGACAAAGACCAGCTGCTGTATAGATGCCGTAAGTAAAGATCGGTGGACGCACGTGAGTCAGTTTGGTTCGAAATGTGCTGGGGACAGAGACGCATTCACAAGTGCTGTGTGAAATGATGCATTCATCCTTTTTTCTCATCAGCCCAGGTAATGACATTTTCTGAAAGACAGCATGCCCATGTCCGTCTCTTTTCTCTGATCTGTCTGTGACAGCAGCTAATTCACCATCTACCACCTACATTGTTCATGTGCTCGATAACAAACTGACACCTAGTGGAGATGATCCTGGAAACAAACTGATTAGAGCCGAGCTGAGCCGTTGTGGAAAAGCACCATGACTGCACCGACTCAGCGGTCATCATCATAGTTTTATATCGTTTTTTGGGGTTTTTTTGTAAAGTGGTGGGTACAAAATGAATCTTGACGGAAACACATTTCATATTCATATTTCCTATTCACCGAAATCAACACCTATGGGTAGACGATTACGTCTCATCAGGAAATATACCCGTAAAGTCACTGAGCGAAAATGAAATTGGAAGCAGACATATTTTCAGAGTGAGAGGGAGGCCTTACTGCTCTGTTGAAACAAAAAGCTGTTCCAATCATTATGTCCAACAGTTGTTTTTTCTGCTGCTATTGTAAAAGTTGAAGATTTTGATGAATTTGTTCTTTTCTTTGCTTCTGTGAGTCTTTTTCGCCCCAGGGGCGTTGTGTGGAGGTGTGAATGCTAACATGTCTCAATCTGTATGCCACAGAGGAAAAACAATCCATGCTAATCTGCCGCCATAGACAGGAGCCCAGTTAGGCCAATCAGGAGGGGAATCATCTGGAGTGGAGAGGGCTCAGAGAAACCTAGATCAGGCCTCTGATTGCGGCATGGGTGATTTGCAGCTCGAGAACAATGACGGCTGCCTGGGTCAGCACTGATGGAAATGCTCCAGCACAGACAATGCAAACTCACCTGACATCCATGGACCTATGTGCATATGTGCACCAACGCATGTTCACAGACAAACACCAGCAGGCCAAACAATGATCACACTTTGTGTTAGTAACAAAGGTAATGTGACGCACTCGTGCAGTTTTTTTTTTCCCCCCTGTGACCTGTGCGTGCCCCTAAGGCTTGCATTTGACCCTCTGCATTTCACTAACAACACATAAACCAAAACAACTCAGCAAGCTACTTCCTATGAACTCAGCACAGATAAAACGGGAAACTACCTTTGCCCTGCAGCAGAATATGTAAATGCAGCGAGAAAGGCTACGGGTTGCATGAATGGAAGGGGGAGTTCAAATGTTAAGTGTGCATATGAGGGGAGTAAAAGAGGGAGGCACAGGGGAGGAGGGCAAGCCACCGTCGTCAATTTTCTTTCTAGCATCCCCTTTGATCTGCTTGGTCATCATTTGGGGAGAGAGGACCAAAAGGGGGTGAAAGGTCACCTCAAAGTGACCCCCAGGTTTCTGAGGAGACGACCAAAACTGTCACCAGCAGCATCCATATGGAGTAAGGAGTGTCCTGGTAGAGGAGGGTCTGAAACAAGTAGGACTTCAGTCTCATCAGAGATCAGCTGCTTGTTTTCCACCGAGCTCATATCATCATAGCAGCGCTTCAGCGGCCCAGACAGTTTCTTTCTGTTTGCCGTCAATGATATAGATCAGCGGTGAGGCAGGGCTGCCTAAGGAGATCTGTGAATGGAAGGGAAAGGAACGTCATGGAGGTTGGCCCGGGTGGATGAGATTGGATTAAAATCTGAAGATGGCTAAAGAGATGCAGCAGTTTGTGGGGAAATTCAGAAACAAATCATGACCCCCAGACTGACCTTTTTTTTTTTAACAGCATGTACCCGCTTAACATAAACTGACTAGTTTCCTCAAATCCATAATCCAAACTTCATATGGGAAGACTTAAAAATATATATATATGTATATATACTGTATATATCTCAGTCTTTGATATTTATGCACACATTTGTTATTCCCAATTTACAGATATAACTTATAAGTTACAGATTTCCAGTCAGTTAAAGAACCAACACTGCAGATTTTTCTTTTCTCATCAGGAGAGAAAAAGGCATCACTAAGAGTTAATTCCTGACTTGTCCTCAGTGTTTTGAACCGACTGCTTCTGTTGCCTCAGGTCCTGTGTGGGAGTCAAGAGGCTGGCCTTGTCATGTCATAGTACACAAGATTGCACGCAGCTTCTAGTATAGGCAGGTGAGTGCATGCATATACTTTATACACCACCACCACCACCCCCCAACACACACACACTCCATAGTTCCACACTGTGAATTTCTCTCGGGAGTAAAATAAAGTATCTATCTATAGGGACTCATTGAAACAACCGTGTAAAGGACGTTGCAGAAAGAAATATACTATACTCATATAACACCAGCAGGGATATGATTCATTTCACCTTCAATGAGATGTAAAAGACAAAAAAACAGACTAAAAGGATCCACAAATAAAAATACAAATGATAAGTGGAAAAGCCTCCATCAAGCAGCACAATTCACCCTGAGCTCTATTTTCCTTTTTGTTCTTCTTTTTTTTTATTTCAATAGTAAAAAAAACAACAACAAACCTCTGTCCATGGGCGGCCTCCAACCCCCGACCTTTGTGTTAACAGACAAACAGACAGACCCACTAACCACTGGTCCACAGGGACAGTCCACTGCTGCTATTGGAGTTCTAGACACAGATGCTGAAAATGTCCTGTCTGACAATCTGAGAATGAGGAAGAATCCTTCAACAGATTCCTGGATCCAGAAGGTTCCAGAACACCACCAACATTTAATCATCTGGTCCTGGTCCATTAACAGCATATTCTGAAAAAATCAGTATGTTCATAACTTTTTCACTTATTTAGCTTAAAGTTTAGTTTTTCAGAAAAACAACACTAAAAACAGCAACACTAGCAAAAACATAACCTCCGCAGCGGAGGTAAAAAATACATTTTTATAAGTGAAGGTGAAATTACATAGATTGACAGGGGGGGCAGAGGAGACACCCAAACAAATTATTTTTGTTTACTTCAGTTTGACACTGATGCTGTTGTCTGAAAGAATTTGTTTCTCAAGTGACAACCTCATGCGGGGGACAGTTACTGAAACCCCGTCAACTGAGATTCTCTTGTTTTACTAACACATCCTTTACTTCAAATACGCACAGCAGAGGTTAAGTTGTTTTTACTTACAAGCGCAGACACACACACACACACACACGCGCGCACACACACACACACACACACACACACACACAGGCCTTTGATATGAAATTAGACTGAACAGAATTTCACTGAAAATCAAGACGTTTCATTTTAGGGGTTCTGGTGGAGATCTGATAGAGACAAACACCATCTTTTAGACCTGGGGGGGGCAGGGGAGTGTGACACATAACAGCAGAACCGCCATCACGCTGGGAAAGAACTGTCAGCATCCTGTTCAGCCACTGCCAGGGCAGGGAGGCCTGGTGAGGGTGAGGAGCCAGCGGGGGAGGTGAGGGAAGATTTTTAGGGTGCCCAGAGTTTTTGGGGCTGAGTGGGTCTATTTAGCCCCCAGCAGATTGCCCCCTCTCCTTCCCCTCGCCTCCACCTCCACCTCCACCCTTCTCCTCCCCCTGGCTTTGTGTGCCCTGAGCCCACTCCTCCCCCTTTTGTCACTCGGGCATTCCGCTTTGGTTAGCACACACAATGGGCGCTCAGTGCTCGCTCTCCTGACACTGCATTCTGCCTGTGCACCAGGGAGTGGGCA
>CAAKHB010003100.1:20038-30534 GCA_901007665.1 Aeoliscus strigatus | reverse complement strand
GGGGGGGGGGTCAGCTGAGATAACACAAATCCCATTGTTGAAACTAATTGTGTGCGTTTCATTTAGAAACTCGGTGAATACAACTGGGAGAATCCTCATGATTCACCTAAGGGAGGGAGCTGTGTGTGTGTGTGTGTGTGTGTGCGTGTGTGTGTTTGCAGGATTAGTTCCTCTTAAATGGGACTGGAGGTTCACACAGTCACAATCGCAGCCTTCGTCTTCGCCCACTGGTAAACTGGAAACTCGTTGCACAAAAAGAATGACGCGTGACGACAACTTTATTTGTCCCCTGAGGGCAATTCAAACGCACAACCCGCGCACAACACAACAACAAATGAAGATGAATACGAGTAAAGGAACACAGTAGAAATATACCGCACACATTGTGAATGCTGGCTCCATGTGCAGGTGAGGTGTGTGACTGTTCATCATACACCAGGTCGTTTTTACTGAAGTATTACTTGTTAAAAATGCCGAGCAGACACTTTGAGTAGTCACTCAGCGCTGCCGCCATCCAACCTCCATGTTTGTGTGTCCGTTGGCGTGACACAGACATTTTCTTCACGTCCAGCGAAGAAACATATCTAAAATCCAGGGTTCTATATGAGGTAGTCGATAACCACCCCGTCTGCACTGACTTATCATCCTAAAATACTAAAGGTGTTTTTGTCTGACTCTCCCTCGACATCGTAGCTGCAACACTTCCCCCTGCTAGAAACTCCGGAAGGTTAGCTCCAATCAATATGTCAACGCTGAATGGCAAGTTTGTCCTTAAGCAAAAATAATTTTCCTTGACAAACGACACTTTCGCCCCCCTCAGAGGCCCTTAAAAGGGCTTTAATGAGAGAGGAGTGGAAGGCAGGAGCAGACCCCCCACCCGCGTTTGATGCGACGCGCCGTCGCCTCATTAAATCCTGATGACGTTCGCTGCTGTTCCAGGACAGTTGTGGGACCCGTGTGGGGCGCTGCTGGGGGGCTGCGGGCGCCAGCTGGACCTGGCACCGCAGCTCGGCTCTAGACGGTGATAATGGCCTCGCTATCACCTGCTTTGTCCCCCCCAAACTGCTCGGTAATTGCCTTCATGAGCTGCCGTGAATGGAGCGATAAAGAAGAGCCAAAACAGAATAATAGTGAGCAAGCTGGGAAGTTTAGGGAGGATTGGTGGGCTGTTAAAGGCTTGTCAGGCAACTTCTTCACGGGACGTGTGCTTTCACTGCTCCGCAGGGCGCCACCACTTTGTTAACTACACCGGAAATAGAAGAGGCAACGAGCTGAAAGCAAGAAAACGAGCGGCTCACTTTGAAAATGTGATTAGATAGAAGCAATAGAAGCATAGGCAGCGACTTTTCAACATGAGTTCATCTTATTTCATAATCTTAATATAATAATCTTATCGTAGAACATGTTCAAATCGGCGTTCATCGCTGTCGTTCGTTGATGAAATTTCTAGAAAGTCAACATTTCCATTGGATTGCTTTTCTAAATGCTGAGTGAATGTTCCCAACTGGTTCAAATGTCGCGTCAGTGTCACTAGAATTCGAATCATGAATATTAGCAAAGGATCAATGACACATTTGTGATGGAAACAGACATAGAGGAGAAGAAACAGTGGATCTTCAGTGTGTCCAGACGACGAGTTTGTTATTGGCTTTGCAGCCATTTCTGTCGTGCACCCGCCCCGGCCCAGGCAGTGTTTCCATGGTCTGGTCAGACCTCTGCCGTGCGTATGTGTCCTGCAAACATCTGTTTGTTGTTGTTGTTTGTTTTGACAGAGGCAGCTTCTACTTTCAAAAAAACACGAAACATGTCTGCCGTCATTCATGTTTGCTGTGCAGCGACAGGCTGCGGCGTGATCGGCTGAGGGAAACACGCGTCTCAGTGTCAGCCTCCGTTCCCCGACATGAGCGATGCTCTCAAATTAAACTTGTTTAATTGTAGCAAACGTTACTTTAAATCCACGTTCCCTCAGAGACGGCTGAGTGACATGTGCTTCATTTAAAGAGTCATCTCTTCTCCGTGATGAGAGGAACGAGTTCTAACGCTCCGTAACCGCTCCTGAACTCATCTGTCTGCGTTCTCCTCCTAACGTCACATCATCATCATCATCAGCGGTAGAGGAGGATTCACCACATCCCTTTAGAGACAAGGCCTCTTTTGCTTTGCGTTCGGGTGCATGTGTCACCGTTGCGAGATGGTTTTGTTTTTCAGTTAGAGCCTAAATGAACACTCACACACACACACACACACACACACACACACACACTCGTCTCTGGCTCCTCTTTCAGCCTTTATACACTTCCTGTTATTTTAATCAGTCGTCATTTCAATTTTCACTTGATTCAAACAGGGTGTAAATGTATATGTGTGTATGTGTGTGTGCTTAAGATGACTTTTGTGGTACATCTACGTGTGTGTGTGTGTACTATGAGTCCTATCCCTCAGACGCTGAGGGATTATCGGTTCCTCAGTACACGTCGGATTCATTTACAGTCTTATGACTTTGTGTACATCACGGCATCTTCCAGCAGGTAGAAAACACGGTTGTGTTCTTTATCCATCAGTGACTTGTGGGGTGTGTGTGGTAGGGGGGGGGTCATTTGTTTAAATTGTCGAACCTACTAAGTTGTGGGACACACACACCAATCATCATCTGTACTTGATGTAATTTCTCCATCCTGACGTTTCATAAACTTCAGGGACCGGATTCATATGAAATCTGGATATATTATTCGACATACTGTTCTGTTAAAGTGACATGAAGATTTTATTTACTATGAAATAAGCAAATTAGACCTTTAAATGTCTGCACTTCAGGAATAATCTGCTCGAAGTAATTTGCCTCATGCTTCGTGATAAACTGGCACATAAAACCGTTTATTCAGATCCCCGTTGAAGCTTTAATGGATATTTAAGTCAATATTATTCACCTCTGCTGTCGTCTGCACGATTGCCATTTAGTCAATTAGAGTCCAAATCCTTTTCTCACATTTGTTTTGTCGTGCGTGTTAAACGGCTGAATTTGGGCATTAATTCAAATTGCAAATGCAACTTACTTTTTTTCTGAGCGACCGTCTGAGTCTACGAAGTCTAATTTTCCCTTTGACATTTGTTAAACTGTCCCAGTTTGACAACAGACATTTGCCACGTTGGCATTTGTCGCTGCAATTATAAATGACTCCCCCATTGGTTTTCAGTCATCTTGGACAGGGGGGGCGTCGCCGCGCCACAGAGCAGCGGTACTACAGTCCTGTTTGTCTCTTTCTCTCCACACTGGGAGGGATGTGAAGCACAAATGGATGGGAACTGTGTGTGAGAACCTTCTTCAGATTCCATCAGACTCCTTTCCTGCTCCTCCTTTTTTTTTTGTTTTTTTTGGAAGAAGAAGCGAGTGTTCCGGCAGAGCGATGCACCCCAGAGACCAATGAACCACTCAACAGACGACACGAATCCCAGCAAAGAGTTCCAGTGAACTTTCCTTGAACTAAAGGGAACCAGGGAACCAGGGAACCAGGGCCATAACAACCCCCCCCCCCCACACACACACACACACACCCCAACCATAGTACTCTCCCCTCTCAGAAGCAGCACTGGTGGTTCTTGAGCTAAAATCACCACTAACAAGCCGCTGTCACAGCGCCGCGCCACTTCGCTGCTCCCTCATCATGTGGGATTTTTTGTTTGAAGGACAGCAGTTCATTTTCCAGTGTGCCGACCCCCTCCCCCCTACCCCACGGCCCCTGGCTGTGCCATTATGGCCACCAATGTTTGTTCCATTGGTTTGATTTATCTAGTCGACAGAGACACATAAAATGAGATTTCCCTTTCTTCTCTGTTTTTTTTTTTTTTCTTATATGTTGTGCGAGTGAGAAAATGACTTAAGAATTATAAGAATATGTGTGTTAATTATGAACTCATCCTGCCAATGACAATCTCTGTGTCATCACTCTCAGTTAACGGCGAGAATTCAAACACAAAGTAATTCCTGCATCAGTTGTGGACACTTGCGAGGCTGTGTATCACCAACAGGGGGCAGTGTAGGAGTTCTTAACGATGTCGCCTCTATTCCAGGAAGCAGCTGCAGCCTGTTTGTCCTTTCACAAGTATAAAATGCATTGATTTACATATATCAGCTGCGTCTTTGAAAAAAAAAACACCTACAAACACCTTTTCTGTTTCTGTCTGCTCTACAATTTCTTTCTTCATATGACGGAGGAGAGTCACCTGTTGTGATGCAGCGAGTGCAGATTAGTGGAGATAAATGTCCTTAAATTGCCCTTAAAATTGTTTTCAAAGCTGGCAGCTGTGACATTAAGTCTGCTTTTGAGGAACAATAATAATAATTTACTTTGCTGTCGAGATACGGGACAGTAAAGTAAAGCTTTATTCATATTTTCCCCATAAAAAAAAAAAAAACACTCAGAAAATACTGAAAGATGTGCACCACAATGGAGGTTGTTATCATGAAGCACAAACGCAGGTTGCTGCTGCCTGCTGACGGTTTGTGCCTGTTTCAGTTAAGTGGAGCATCGGCGTCCGGTTTAATCATCAATTTCAGGGCAAACAGAGCAGAAAAGTCATGTCCCTGATTGATCAGCGTCTACAAGAGCACGCCCGGAAAAGTCTTCAGCCAGATGCCCAGCGATCATTAGTGATTCGGCTCAGCACGTATGTCACAGGTCATCCATCCGTGACCATGAAATGGGCCTGATGTTTTCATTCTTTGTTACTATTGCATGAAAACTCCACACGCGACGATCTGAGTGGTTTGTGGGATAATTGACACAACTCAAACCTACAGTTTGGATTACTTCTAGGTCGTGAACACAGTTCTATTCGAAGCTCGTCTTTGTTATCAGAAACATGTTTTTTGTAGTTCTTCTGTGTAGTTTAAAAATATTTATTGTACTGATGTCATACTCTCCCCTCAAATCAGGTTTGAGCAGTCTAATTCAGCTTCTGTTTCTTCTGATGAAACCCTCTGAGAGGCAGCGTGTGTGTGTGTGTGTGTGTGTGTGTGTGTGTGTGTGTGTGTGACACTGACGTGAACTCTGAGCCTTTTACTCACTCTCTAAATTATTTCTGCTTGTTTACTTCTCCATTTGTCTTGGTTAAATCTGAACATCTGTCATTGTAACATGATATATAATTCATATTCAGATTATTCAGCCACAGCTTGTGACTCATTCACATTCACATAGAACAGAATACAACCGATGGTTCTTATTCTTATTCTTATTCTTATTTTTGAAGGGATCACGTTCAATTCATTCTCAGTCAAATTCAGCCATTAATCGGAGTTTATTGAATTCCTTTCAGTTCCATTTATTAATGTCACTGGTTTGAGCTGATTGAATTAACAGAGCTGGGCGACAATGTTGGATTCAGATCGAGGCGCCGCGTCAGAAAGGGATTTGGTTCTTTTGGTGGTTTATTTGTTTATAGTTATTTGTGTTGTTCAGGTTGATGCTCCGATTCCTGATAGTTGGTCAGTGTGTGTGTGTGTGTGACCTTCTCTGGTTGTCATTCTGTCCCACCTCGTCCAGCTGTGTGAGGCCGTGAACATCTTTCCCAGTTGTTTTTGGAGCCTGAACCAGTCTTAACTTGTACTAAAAGAGACAAAGAATCGTCATTTGAAAGCCTGTTGCATCTCATACAGACTCCAGAGTTGTCTAAGATGTGAGGGAGGGTGAATGGCTCTTTGATGAGCAGGAAACATCGTAGTGTGATGTGGAGGGATGAATGTGTGTGTGTGTGTGTGTGTGTGTGTGTGTGTGTGTGTGTGTGTGTGTGACCTCTGCACATACCTCATTTCTGAAGTCAGTGTTTTTGACAGCGTTGCGTCCGATTGTGTTTTAAAGCTTTTGGACACTGGGTTCATAAATGCGTCTTTGTTTTTCTTTGTTGTTGTGATCAGATGTACATCGTCCACTTTCTATCACCTGATCAGGCATTAACCAGGGGGGGGCCTTGAGAAAATGGAAGCGTCGGCAGCGTGACGGGGGCAGCGATGGGTACAAATAGTGCGTCCGGACCGCCGTTACTTCGGACTTCCTGAGGCCACTGAGAGAGTCGCTCCATCCGTTATCTGTATGACAGCGTCCAGCCAGGACTGGCAGTCAAACCCCAGTCTTCTCACAGTACAAGAAAAAAAAACACACAAAGTGAAGTAAACTCCAGTGCAGAAGTGTGTTTTTAGGATGAACGCCACCAGAGTTCTTCAGAATATGAGTTGTCATTCATCAGCTCTGTGTTCTTGAGAATGAGAGAAATTGTACAAATGAACAAATAACCAATGATAACAATTATTTTCAGCACAGAAAGCTGCCTGGAAGTGAAGCAGCTATGGTACATAGGGAGTATGTGTTATATCTATTTATAAGTATTATTCATAGGTTCTTGTCTGACTCAGTAAGTGGAATCCTGCTTTGTTATTAATGCTGCTCCCGTCTCCTACACAAATGGCCTTTAAGTTGTTGTTTCTTTAAACACAAAGACCATTTTTGTAGACAAATTCAATTACTCGGTTTCTCTTGTATGGAAAAAAAGAAAAGAAAAGAGGAATCTACATAAATATGTGTCACTGCGACGAAAAGGCCATTACCCCCTCAACCCCCCCCCATCAGTTCTTTGAAAAAGTACAATAAAAGTTTGTTGGGAAAGGTTACGACTAAGAGATAAAGTGGAGATCATCCGACTTCCCCTTTGTGGGTTCTGTATTTAACACTGTGTCGACAAGTTCATAAATCACCCACTTAGCTAATGTGGATATCCTTTTTGGAGAAAATGACTATGGATTCCGGGGTGATGGTGATTGCAGAATAAAAGTAAGCACATTTGTCATTGTTATCATTCAGACTGGCAGCGGCCGCTGAGGATACCACTCAGGAAATGACCTAAATAGACTCGCCCAGCTGAGGAGAAACGAGCAACGGCATTTAAATTCAGCTTTTTACGTCTGCTAGCTCTTCTTAGGGGTCTTCGGTGTGGCTGGATGAATGGTGATATAATGGAACTTGTGAAGTAAAGGTCAGTGAATCCGGCTGAGAACCGTAGGCGACGACAGAGATAACGCGTTTCAAAGAGCGTTTCACGTTCGTCTGAACTGGACCACGGAGAGTATTTCCAACAACCTCCTACGGAATCCAGAGGAGACGAAATGGATGTTGTACTAAAGACGGCAAGATGACCGCTGAGAGTCTTCTGGAATGACTTTGTGCCGCTCGAGAGGAAGCGGTTTGTTTGCTAGTTGTATTGTTTGAAAAAACAAAACAAGGAGAAGCTGTTAAATGTTTGATGATGTTTAAAAACCTCGTCAGCATCTCTCTGTCGCCCGCGGCGATAGCACAACGTTTACCAGCCGCGCTTATTTGTGAAAGCAGATGGATAAATGGTCCATGAAGCATTAACATGACACAGGACTGAATTCTGCTGCGGCGCGGAAAGGTCTGAACGCCGCATACGACTTTCATAGCTGTTCCAGAGCTTTTGGCTACTTTGTTCTGACACCTGAAGATTATTTCCTCTGAGCAATTTAGACTTCCTGTTGAGAGGTGAGAAGATATTGTTGATATTGTTGGAAAAAAAAAAAGTCCCAGCGATTACAGAAGGTGTGAACCGTGTTTCATCCATCTTTATCAACAATGAAACTGCGTACATATGAGGAGATATAACACAGACTGAATTCAGTATCAACGGATCATTCCAGAAGTGTTTGTTTGACCTTCAGACGCAGAAGTCATTTGGAAGCATTTGGAACACTCCTCGACACGGACCACTGGGGGATGAAGACGGGAAGAAAAAAAACAAAAGTTTGAACGAAACTGAACAAATTGAATTTGCTCCCACGGAGGAGTGGAGACATCGGAACCGTTTCGCAAGAACAAGCTGACAGTGATTTCATTTGTCTAAGTAGATAAATCATACATATTGAACTCGTCTCTCACGGCGTATTGTTGCTCCGACCCGATTTAATTTGCCACTCTCCAGCGGTGCAAGAAACCGCACTTAAACATGGAAACTCTGAAGGTTACACAATTTCAGCATTTTAATTAGTTGCTTAGTTACCCCGCCTCCCCCCTCCTTCACCCCGATGGGTTACAGCCTTTTCCTTTGCTGTCTGTTTATAGCAGCTGCGCCTCAAAGAAAAGTTTTTTTTTTCCCAGTTCCACAGCCTTTTCTTGGTGGTGTGGACATCCTTGGACGTCTTTGTGCGTCCACCACTCGCTCGCCGAAGGAGGCATGACCTAAAATTCAAATGCTGCCGTCCAAATAGCCCCCTTAGAAAACGCTTCAGGGTGTTGGAGGGTTCAAGTGCACCTGATGCTGGATCAATTGCGTTGGAGTGCAGCGGAGACACTTTGCAAGTGGGGAAGGGGCGGCGGGCTCCATGTCTGACAAGAGGACAGAAGCAGTCACAGGGAAAAGCGGCGATGAAAGACAAACCATTTGTGCCCGCGAGTGAATAGTGAAAGCTATATTTTACAGCTTCTGTTCCCCCAAACTGCCTTTGTGTGTCGGGGTGGCTTTTTAAATAATGCAATCAGTTAAAAGCTCCCTGTAAATGCTAGGCTTGGTTCGCATAGGAAGCTGGGGTGGAATTGGATGTGTGTTTAGGAAAGAGGGCTATAATTTATGCGCCACTGAAACACGGCCACTTTGTGTTTTCTTCTTTGATTCGACAGGGTTCAACATGTTTGAGTTCACAGCCCCTCCGACTCCAGTGTTTTTTTAACAACAGTCATTCACATGAGAGAATCATAATATAATGGCGGCGACGTGTGGCCTGTGCTTCACTTTGCCTTTTGCAAATGATCGAAGCGACTGGTATCAGCGAGAGCACCATTACCGCCGCGGCAGTCTTTTGTACCGACGTGTCACTCGCGCTAAGAGCAGCGTGAATCCGGCTCATTCTCCGTCGTCTCTTCTGCTGCAATTAAGAGGCGTAAGTGGCAGTTGTTAGTATTCAGCAGGTAGGTGCTCGTTGACCCCCTCCGTGCTGCTCCTCATTGGCAAAACACACAGTTCACCCCCTGGACAACGGCTGACAAAGTGACTGATCAGTTGTTCCACATCGGCGTGTTGATCTATCGAGGCCCCTCCCTTTGTTGAGTAGATATTGGCATTTGCCACTCAGGAGGCTGCACCCCCGAGTCCCATAACTGCTGATTACTCGAATGAGTCGTGGCCTGAGGAATAATTAATGTTTAACATCGGGGCCTTTTACTCTCTGGATGATGGGAATGAAGGCTTGGACGGCGGGGGCCTGACACCCCTGTGGGAGGGAGGGAGGGAGGGAGGGAGGCTGCAGTCTGATCAATGCTAACCGTTAGCCCGGGTTAACCTCAGCACGCTCGTGAATGACTTGTCTTTTCTTGTCCCGGTCGACGTGGGTCTGCCTGTGAGGAGCTGAAACACCTCAGCAACGACGGGCTGGCCTGATGGGACTTTCATTCTGCTGTTCATGACCCTTAAAGTGACGTCGCGGACGTGTTCTACCAACACATCTCAGGTGTCACGCCGGTGAAGGCGAGTTCAAACGTTTGTTGGATAAGTGACCGTGGACGCCAGCGTTGAGCTGTACTGTCCTTTTCGAGGCTGAAGGCCGAAATCCAGATTTATTGGATGTAGATGTCTGAGAAAAAAATGTCTGGTCACTCTTTTGACGCTCACTTGACAACTTAGGAAACGCGTTCTGTCTTGAGTGATGGCGGTGTTTGGTCATTTCTCAAGTAGATTCAGTATATTCACATCTTCAACCCATTAGACAACAGAACCCAGAACACCGGATCATTGGGGAGGATATTTGACTTGCTGACTTATCTCATATCTTCTTTGGTGATAGTTCGGACACACACAGCCCAGTTTGGTCTGTTACCATAGTAGCAACTCGTCATTTACGAGGTATTTCAGCCAAACTTAGACTTAGACTGAGACTTCACACTGAACTTTACTCATAATAAATAAACATTTCACCTGAAACCTGCCAGAAACTCAGTGTAAAGTCCGTCTTCTCCCGTTGCTGCGCTTACGGGTCACGCTTGTGCTGGAGCTGATCTCAGCAGCCCATCACAGGGCCTTAGTATAAAGAGTATAAATATAACGTGTATACAGATATACGTAAATAAATAAAGTGAGGGGAGACAGTTTTTCGTCAGCGTTTGGATACAATCTGACCTCTGACCTCTGCGTTATAAAAGAGTCACCCTGAGGTAATAATCAGTTCTTTTATACAGTCCATGAGAACAGCTAATATAATCTATATGAAACAACCTTTATTTGAGGACTTCAGAGAAAAACAAATAACCACAATCATCTTAATATGGTAAACAAATGAGAAAGATTGTCACCCCTGCATCTGAACACCCCCCCACCACCACCACCACCCCCTCTAGAATGACTCGCAGCTAGGTTTGAATTGGCTGCAATATTTTTCATTTTGGAGTAATAAAATATTTAAGGGGCAGACAGAAGTCTGTGGGACATACTTGACCTTCAAA
>CAAKHB010003100.1:7373-19970 GCA_901007665.1 Aeoliscus strigatus | reverse complement strand
CAGACACGCCGTAACCCGGACATAAAAATATCTAATTACTCAATTAACCGAGGCGGAACACGACCTCACGGGACACAGGTGGGGGTGTCGTCAGCAGAGCAGAAGCAGTAAAACCATGGTGCTTTTTGGGTTCTGGAGTAATTTCCATGGCGGCATACGAGTCAGTCACACCTCTGAATGATGCTAATGGAGGAGTAATGGAGGCGCCGTCGATGGAGGCCGCCGGCCTCCTAAACATCGGAGAGTGCTTTGTTGTTTGCAGAAAAGAGCTCTTCTCCCCCCTCTCTCTGGCAGCGCGTTTCACCGGTGATGTTATGGATTTAAGGGGCGAGGAGAACATTCATATCCCAGATGGGGATATAATGTGGCCAGATTCAGTTCATTATCGATTGTTCCTCTTTTAACAGCTCGGAGAGCGTTCAAAGGGAGCGATGAGAAAAGGGATTACTGACAGCGGGTTGGAATAAAACTTTCATAGGAGCAGTTTGCCGTTGCTTAATGCTCAAAGCTACTTTGAAAGTAAAATTCAGAATTTACATTTCACTTCGGTTCACTAACTAGCCTGAAAGTGCCCAGTGCATCGTAAATGCTTGACTGAGAACTCACTGGAGCAGATTGTTCTTTTTTTTTTTTTTCTGATGAAATGGTAAGCTTCTTTTTTTTTGCTTTATGGCAATTGCACATTTCATGGCTTTTGCAATTGATTAACAACTGGAAATTGTGATTAAAGTGAATCTGTTGTGATTAAAACACAAATAAAATAATACAGCAAATTCAAGGTAATCTGGTGGAAGTGAGGGTTTTCTAAAACTACTGCCAGGGAAAAGGTATTCTAAGGTGATAAAGCATATAGATGTGAGTCGTGTGTTATTAATGTTCTGTATTATCTGAAAACAAAGCTCCAATTTTCTAAAGGGGAACAAGTGTGCTTTTCCCCCTGAGAAGTTTTTTTTCTGTCTTAAGCAGCCGTTGATGAATTGTCTCATCAGGAGGTCCATTCAAAAAAAAAGAAGTCTCCATTCCACTGAATTTATCTTTTATAGGAGAGATTTATCATTTTTATACGTGTTGACCGACCTCTGACCTGAGGGTCGCGTAGAAAGCCATCGCCCATTGGATTCCTTTTCTACTTCTATCAGAAAGCCTTTTTCTCTTTTTCTATCTTTTATCTGTTTTATCTTTTATCACCCCCCAGCCTGTTCTAACAGGCTGGGGGGTGGACTTTCAGGCTGCAGTGTGTGAGTATTTGACGCGTCACCTCGGCCCATCACTGAACCCAGTGGTGATTGGTATCGCACCACACACCACCGGTGCTCCCGGTCTGCTCCAGTACGGAGGCCGTGTTCCTCCATAAATACTGCTTCAGTATCTAGATGTTGGTATTAAATCAAATGAAAATCCTGGCAGGTGTTGTCTTCCGTTGTTTGTGATGTCATGGCTCGTATGTACACACCAGGAATTAGTCTACATAACATAAAACATAAAAGCTCTTGAGTTTAAACGCTGCAGATAAAAATAAAGATGAAAATTGAATACATTAAGCTTGATTAGCGCTTAAAAGTAGAATGTATGTATTTAATTCATAATGTATTTTGTGAGACACAGATGTCTTCAATACTTTTCAAAGACAAATGACACATGTATCATTATGATCCAGATGTTTCCCTGCAAGCCCTTATCAGCTGGCATTAGATGAGACACAGCTCTGAACGTGACAGCGCTGTAGCATCAGCGGACGCAGGATTCCTCTGAATCATGTAACATGGGCGTTGTATGTCTGACTGAAATTACATTTCACGTGTGAAGGCATGAAGGCATGGAGTCCTGTGACAGGCGCATGATCAAGAATAGATGAACACTGTCAACCCCCACATCTCAGCAAACCTCCACACACACACACACACACGACCTGAACTCCTGTTAGGATGTAATGTTAACATCCTTCATAATGATATACTCCGTCAGCCACACGCCTTCACCTTGAATCTGGACCACCTGACACCGATGACATGCAGCCGACAAACTGTGACCTTTTTTTTCTGTGTGGAGTGTGAAATATTGCACATGGAGCTCCCTCCAGTTTGTACTGGTAATATTTGAGGGTATGTGGTTTATTTAAAGGTACGGTCAGACACACGGATCTCATCATTGGGGGAAAAAAAAAGGGGGCAGCATTGTAATGGCTGACTCCACCTTCAGGTCTAATGGAGATCTAATCATCCAGACTCAAACCAGAGGGAGGTTGTGTGCGAACGATGCCGTTCCTACAGTGCCATTGCTTGTGGATTTGGAAAGCACTCGTACCCGAGCCAATTTTTCATGGAGGACTAATGCCAGACAGCTGCGCAATTACACGTCAGGACAAAGCTCAGCCAATCTGCTATAGACGGTAATGGCTCACACTGATATGCCTGTGTCGGTGTGAACACACTGGATTGTCAACAGAATGTCACATCTCAGGTTGAGTGGTGGAGCTGTGTGTTTTTTTTGTTTCGTTCTGTCTTTTCTTTTCTCCAGCTCTTGTGACTTGATAATGAAAGCGAGATCATGGCAGTGAAATGCGCCCATATTAATCTCTCAGCATTTTCTACCATGACAGCACAATTTTCAGTGCCTCTTCCAACGATCAGCCGTCTGTGTGTGTTTGTGTGTGTGTGTGTGTGCCTCTTAGAGCAGACGCAGGCCGCTCTCACATCACCCAGATCCAATTTAGATGTAATGTTTAAGGTCTGTCACTGTGAAAGAAGAGAGCGAAGGAAAGAATGTTGTTGACATGAAACAAACTATTCAGATTCCTGGGTGAACCTCTGCACTGACACGTTTAACACGTTTCCACAGTTTGACCGCCGTGCTTCTGTTCCAACATCCGACATCTTTGCCTGAGTTGAACTTGAAACCAAAGACTGACGCTGCAGCTGTTAGCAAGGAGGCTAATGGGTGGCTAACGGTTGGAGCAGTTGTCTGAGTTTGCAACTTGGCAGCGACTTCATTTCTGGATTAAAAACCAAGATGTTTGCGTCAATATTCGTCACAACATAGTTCAGTCAAATTCAGTTCTGTTTGAACAAGTCATTGACAGAAGGAACTCGGACAACTGGAACACGTACGTATCTGACATTGGGGCCTGACATTCACACCCAGATGGTCTGAAGCACAGATGGGCGTGTCTCAGTCACCTGCCAGTCAGACGACATGTTGTTCATATCTTTTGTCATTTTATTTTTTCCAAGTAATGTGAAAATATCGTCTCGGACCCAGTATCGTGTATCGTCTCGTGAGCTCAGTGTATCGTCACACCGCATTTGAAAACCATTCCGATTTTTCTGCTTCTGCTCTTGTTCCCTTTGTGTTTCCCTCCTTCTGAAACACATCTATTCTTATATAGTGCGACATCGTGTTTGGCCATGATGACATTTGTTTTTCTGATTAACTCTTTGGGGCTTATTTAGACGGTCATGAGTGTGTTTGGAGCGTATCATCCAGTCAGCCAATCAGAGTGTCCCCTCTCATTCCCTTTCAAAGCGGTGAACCTGGAGCACATGGCCGATTGCTAGTTAGATGGTGGACAGCCCAAGTGGACAGTGTGAAAACTAAAAAGTATAACGTATAAACTAAAAACGTATAAAATATCGTTCCAACCTGACGGTCAGGTCACAATCCGACGTGTTTCTGATACATATTATAAAGTTCACTTTGTAATTCTATTTGTATTTGTAATCTTTTCTTAAGTGTGTCTTCTCCATGCAAAGTGCACATGCAGCGTGCACCCGCCTAGAGACCAGTGACGTGTGCTGAGGGTCCTCTCTGCTGACCACTGACTTCATCCCAGTCGGATCTACAAACATATGAACCTACAGCTGGAGCTGATTCACCATCTGATTGTCAACAGTAACAGCATCTTTGCACGTACTAACTGAAGAACACAAAAAAAGACCATTTCATGAAAAAAAAACTTTGTCATGGTCTGACTTTACTTATAAATAAGTCTATGTTCCGCTCCTTCTCAACAAAAGCATCAGAACTTGTTAGTAGACATGTTCCTTCTCTTCTCTCTGTCTCCATGGAGACCGTTGGTCTTCTTTAATTATTGCCTCCGTCTTCCATCGAAAGTCTAGTTTAGAAAATGGTTTGAGTTTAGAAGTGTAATCCTCCATTTGTAAAGTAAAAAACAAATGGATGCTGACTGGACTCACTGGCTGTAGACTGGAGCTGCTGTCGCTGATTCTGACTGAGGAGTCCAGAAGAATCCCTGGACTCACTACTGCCCCCTAGCAAGGAGAGGAGAACCGCCTCGTGCCTCTTCACAGCCGTTTACGAGCACACAAACAGTAACAAGTCCATTTTATTTTCATTGTTAGACGGTGAGAGCACTGGCACTTTAGACCATCTAAATATGATCCCAGTGTCTTTATGTAAGTGACAGTAGAATAACACTTTTATAGCATAGCTGCTAACTCAACTGCGAAGTCATTCAGCACCGATGACAGAGCGTCAAGGTTCGGTCTGTGTCAAGGACACTGGGATTCAAACTAGGAACTAGGCAACCTGCTTTAACAGCTCCCAGATTGGAACTTGAACTGTGCTGGTGCAGAGTCTAACTAAACGTTCCGGGGCCACGGAAGAGACTGAAAACACATTCATTGTCCGCCTTTATCTGGAACAGAGCAACAGGCTAAAAAAGCACTTTGCTGCGTTCTGAGGAGCAGGAATGTCATGTACCCGCTGCTACAGAGCAGAATTATAATGCCTCTCCAGCTCTTACCTCTAATTATCCAAGAAATCAATAAGAAAGAGCCATTTGGACTAACGGCTGCTCGGATAATGCCGCTGTGCTGTACGGTGCACAAACACAGCCGGATATTTAGATCTGCTTTCACAGCGAGAGAAAACAGGATGAGACTGCAGATATCGGAGGAAAGCAGAGGAAGCTGCAGAAATAAAAACTCCGTGGTGAGTCTGACTGTGATATTTCTCGTAAAAAGGTTGTCTGCCTCTCTCAGTTATCCCCTCGTCCTCTCACTCAGTCTCTTGCTCAGACTCTCCCCGGTTCCCTCTGACCATTTTCTGACAGAAAACATTATCGCCATTACAGATCACGAGATAGTGTGGGTTGGATGTCAAAAGAATCCGACTGATCACGTGGCAGGAGAGAAGGGTCGCACGGCGGTGGCGGGGATAGTCAAATGGCAGAAAAAGAATAGGCTGCTCCCCAGCTTTGACAGGTAGTTGAGGAAACAGCACAAAAGGCCGAGCTGCACAATGGAACGGGAACAGGAAATGGCTTTTGCATTTCAGCCGTCCCCTCGTTACAGCTGACACCCCTGATAGCATACGTCACACTGTGGAGACATTTCTTTGCACGGACACGGTGAATCACTGCTGCGGGGAGCCGGCTGACTCCGGTTCTGACCCGCGGAATGAGCCGACATCAGCACACAGGATTTCAAGCTACTTCCAGCAGATTTATGCTCAATTAGCTTTTAATTAGAAATCAATCTCATTTGAATAAAAACATCAATATTCATTCAAAATAAGCAATTAACTGCAATTGCAAAAAAAAAAAAAGCATTAAACCCTAATTAGAGTTTCACACTGAGAATCACATGAAACTGCCTTTCCCTGCATGTATTTTTAATGTAGTCAAGTTCTAGCACTTTCTCTTCCGATTGCATCCAAAACAATATCATCTTATATACAGTATATCTCTATATCTGTATATGCATAAATATATGTGCATACATATGTGTGTATCTATATATATGTATATATATGTATTTACACACATATATATGCACATATATTTATGCACATATAGATATGAAGATGGATGAGGGATCAAGTGAAGAATCAGACTCTGATGATTTTCTTTTCTGTAACCTTCAACTGTTCAGGCTGTTCCCACACCAACTGTGGGGACATGAACAGATAAAACATACCAGCTCGTATATTCTCTGTAAAAACAAAACAAGTGTGATCATTGATTGCATTGCTACAGTTGCTGCTGCTTGTAGTGACTATAAATTGTAACGTGTCCATTTTTTGACTGTATCTTTTCTGCCGTGGTGGGAAGGAAACTGACCGGCGCTCTGACTCTGGTAGGAAGTGGTTCAAGAGAAAACTGTCGCACCGAACATCAGCAAATGCTGAATATCTGAATATCTGTGGTTTGTGTTGCGTCGGCACTTTGAATAAGCTCGTGCTCAGTTATTTCCCAATACTTCTTGGCATTTCATGGGCCAAACAATTAATCTGCCCATGACTTCATTGATCCATCTGTTAAAAATATAAAATATTAATAATAAAAAAAACAATAACAAGGAGTCACACGTATCTTGTTTATTACGTTATACATCACTGGCAGAAGTTTCATATCCAAGATGATTTATCACACGGCCATTTGTGAGAATAACATCGCATAAACAGTTGCCAAACCAAGCAGAAAAACAAAGAAAACAAATCTGTGTTGGAAAAGCTTTACGGCCATTGATTTCCATTGAGAGTCTGATGGTGTAATGAATTAGCAGATTGCAAAATGCTTCATCTGGCGAGCACGGTCGATCCAGTGCGGCGCATTAGATTGATCAAAACGCCACATTCTGACCGTCTCATAACGTCGTCATATCCCGTCAGTGTTGCAGCAGCAGCAGCAGCAGCAGCAGTAGCGCTACGTCCTGCAGTAACACCCACAGTCTTCTCCCTCATGGGTGGTACTTCACCCCCATCATTTAAAAACAACCAAACAACCCCTTTTTGACCTTGAGCTGCTGCCTCTTGGACACATATCACCTTTGCATACGCCACTCGGCAGCGGCTATAAATCAAAACGTCCACCACCGTTTTAGCATGAATCAGCAGTTTTGGGGATTGATGAAGATTATCTTGATTTCATAAAACATTCAGACGGACCAATTAAAGAGGTGGCTGCCCGCAGCCGCCAGCGTTCCATCCATCATGCTGTCAGGGGGATGGAATCAGATAGACGCTAATGTAGCCGACGTGTTGGTTTGTTGGTACACTCGACTGAAAGTTTATTAGAGTGATCAGAGCTAAGGTTGCTATGGAAATACTGCATGTTATATCTGCATGTTTCCCAACAGCTGAGACGAGTCAAAGAACACAAGTTTCCTCTGAGTCGATGACAAACTCTGGATGCTAAGATGTTTTCGGTCAAAGCTGCTCAGGCTGTCGTGAAATGGAACACTTTCAAGTCACCTCTCCCCTGAATCTACCTCGCTGGAAATGTCATGTGGATGAACTGAAGCCTCAGTTTCATAGATAAGTCCCTTTCAACGTCTGTTTATTGGGGTGGAAAAGCGCTGCAGTGAACATGATGTGGCTGATATTTTTAGGTGTTTTGCCAGATACAGTCGTCAAGGACAAACTCATACTGCATGTGTGTGTGTGTGTGTGTGTGTGTGCCCCTCATACTTTGGCCTCACATTTGTTTTACATGCTATTATCATTATAATATATATAATAACAATATATTATTATTATTATCATTATTAATGTTTCTTTAGGTTGGATCTAGTAGTCAGTCTCATGTTTGCCACGTTCCTCCACCTGATGCTCTGTGTATCATTGGTATCATGGCGGCGTCAGGCAGGTCTGAACCCACCTGGATCTCCCACATATTCCCATATTCCCTCTTACAATGCAGCAGAGCTGCGGTATTATGCTGCAGTGCGGCCCAAATATGGCCTCTGCACATTTTCCTGGTCCTGTCCTCCACCAGCAGGGGAAATACATGAACATGCACTGGTTCTCCCTGGAGTTAACGGCTCCAGAACTCCTCCCTTTGTTTCAAGAACCAGCTGTCCCACTCAGGTTGTAAATGGACCTTCACTGCCCTTCTGTACTCTGAATAAATCCTGTTCAGTGGCCTGACCCCCCCCATTGATTCATGGTTGACCCATGTATCAGTCAATGCCCCCCCTCACCCTTTTTACTGTATTATGAGACACAAAGAGGGAATATTATCAGGTTGAGAACAAAACTGGCGGCTGTTTTGTTGGTGATATCAGAGCCTCCCATTTGTTCAGCAATGTAAAATCAATCCAAAGAATAAAATCTAGCGGTCTTAAAAAATAATATTACTGTTACCTCCTGCCTAAATGTGACTCACTTTTATTAGATTTCCATCTGTTTTACACGGTTCATAATAACACATTTATTTATAGAGAGCACTTTCTGTCAAAGTCCTCTACAGTTGTATATACACAGATTAAAAAAAAAAAAAACACTCAGTGGTAAAAAAGAACAATATAATACAAATTACAGAGGCAGTAAAACGAATAATGAGAAGAATATGTTTTTAAAAAGTAGTCCAATGAATACCAAAGCCATTAACTTTATATAAGCTCAAAAGACCACAGGGACATGGAAGAAATTTAACCAGAGGCGAAGGGGACGTGTGGTTTAAAGTCAAGCAAACATCTCGTGGTGGTGTCTGGTAGCAGCTCTTAAATGAAACCCAAGATGGATGATCTGGGCTGCTCAAATATGGGAATTGAATAAGATGTCTTTATTGACCTTTTAGTTTCACATTACAGGCTGAAATGAGATCATAGGAATGAAAGAAGCTCTGATCAATGCCTCAGTGGAGCATTGGAATTAATAACAGTCACAATAAAACCTGTATCGACTAAGCCGTTGGCAGATCGGATGCCTGAGAGAGAATCATTGGAAATAAAGTGACAGAATCAAAATGTTCTTGTACCTTCCTTTCAGCACATGTAACCGTTCTCCAGCACTCTGAATGTAAGAGAAAATGTTTTCACCCCTCATTTCACCGTGACGCGGTGTGCAATGGTTTATTTGCAAACGAGCTAAATCAGACGACCGTGTGAGCGCCTACCGAGGATCGCCATGACAACAAAAGGCCATTGTCTCATAAGTTACATGGAGGAGAAACTGCTAATAAAACGGGATTAAAGCTGAACTTTAGGGAGCTGTGTCAGTACACACACACACACACACACACAGGCGCTGTGAGGTCCTTTTAACACAAACACACACACACTGAATGCACTCATCAATTCTCATCAACATGCTGCTTGAAGTCTATTGTGCTCACAGTTTCATCTCCTTCAATTACCACGGCAAATTGGCCCAGACGCCCGGCCGTGAAGCAAAGCAGTTAATTCTTAATCAGCGCTACAAAACTGGGTGTGGTGAGCATTTACGTGTCTCGTGTCCTTCATCCCACTGTGTCGGAGGTGCTTCTGTATTTGGCCGATTCGGCTCGCTCACCCCCCTGGAGGTCTGTGTGCTCCATCGGAGGGACTGTTAGCGTCGCACACCACGTCTCGCTGTTGTTCAAACAATGAATAACAAAGAGGGCTCAAGGAATCTTCTGTCCAGATAGCGAAGAGAGCAACACTTTACATATCCACAGGCTGTCAGAGAAGTAAATAAAGTACCGTGGCGCTACTTCCAAAGCAAACAGCTGTCAAGAAGTCACTCACACACCACGTTCCCTCCGGAAATCTCTTTGTTTCGCAGTTTTTGTTGTTTGCTCTGTTCCTTTTCTAATGTTTCCATCTAAGAGCAGAATTAACCACGTACGTGTTTGTCTGTGTGTGTGTGTGTGTGTGTGTGTGTGTGTGTGTGTGTGTATGGTCTAAAGCACAGGGTGTGTAGTCCATGTCGCCAGCGTCATTGGTGTTTGGATGCAGGTGCCGTTGTCGTTCTCACGCCATCGCTGTCTAACTAATAAATGAACGTGTTCTTTTCTGGGTGTGTCGGCCTAAAACGATGGATCGTTGGTAGTCAGACGACGCAGAGAGAAAAGGCAGTCACGGTGCTTTTCCACGACACTGTTCCATGTTCCATGTTGCTCTAAATACACATTGACGTGTTTCAGAAGAGGGAGCGCGAATGAAACAAACAAATGAAAGTGCAGAAGCAGAAAGAGTCGTAATGGTTTTCAAATGGGGTGTGACGCTACGCTCAGCTCACGAGATGAGACGGTATTTCCACATTACTTTTACGAAAAGTTTTTATTTAACAGTCATAAAACGAAGCGGGGGCATTTTGAAATGTTTTCTAACTTGCATCCATCCATGACCTAAGCCTGAGCTTATCAACTTCTTTCCACAAACAAAATATTTCTTTTCTTTTAAAGTGCAAAAAGCATGTGCAAAACTGTAACTGGAGAACTTGAGTCAGAGACAGGGACGTCCTCTGATTGGTCCAGACAGACAGAGGGACGTCCTCTGATTGGTCCGTCCTCTGATTGGTCCGTCCTCTGATTGGTCCCTACAGACAGAGGGCCGTCCTCTGATTGGTCCGTCCTCTGATTGGTCCCTACAGACAGAGGGACGTCCTCTGATTGGTCCCTACAGAAACCACCGACAGTTCCACCAGCGATAACGATTCAGTTCTTTCAAGTCTGCCTACATATTGTGTGTGTTTTGTCCGTCACTTGGTTACCGTGTATGATTTCACTTCAAATTGAACATTGTGTTTCCTGTGCCCCACTGAGCTTTTCACTGAAACAAGAAACATCCTCACCAGTCAATCTTGCACCACCCTCTCAACATACTTCAGTCTTCCATTCATCCTTTACATTGGCATAGGAAGATGTTGCCAGTTCAAAGAATCACACATCTCCTGCACGTCAGCAAATCACTGTTTAGAATCAAATGTCTCAGTCTCAAGTGTATTTCTGCAGAAAACAACATTTTCTTTTTATTTCTGAATATCCTTTGTGTCTCTTAGCAGCGTATTTCTGCCTTAGGCGTCGGTGTTTAGTAGTAATTGTAGTAGTCTTCTGTTTCAAAGGTCACAGGTGTTGATTGTGCTGCAGGTTGTCAGTGTGTCATAGCGTCTGGGGGCCGAGGCGTCACGTTAATGACTGATGGACACACAAGATTTTTTCATTGATGAGCAGTTCGGGGAAAATTCCTGAGGATGTTTGTCATGACGTATTGTTTCCAGGTGATTTCTTGTGATATGAACTTCCAGCATCTTTAACGCGTTTATCCTCCAAATTGAAGTGTGAAACGCTGCATGAGCACAAAGGTCAGACAGACGCTGACATGTTGCAAACCCGGTGCTGAGTCATTGTTAGTGAGCAAATCATTCATTCTTTTCTTTTCTCTTCATATTATTGATTCACGTGACGTTAAAGCTTCTTGATGACACAAAGCAGCAAGAAGTAAGATGATAATGTTGCGTCAAAGACGAATTCTCTCTGCAGGTTTTTCCATAGGAAAGTCTTTATTGTTGTAGTCATATGCAGAGAAGCAAAATAAAGAGATTAGTCTCTGATTTACACATTATTTGCTTGGTTTATTCTCCCCTCAAGGTTTTGGGGAAAAAAGTGACAGAATACAGATAACCATATTTGAGCCCTCGGCAGATAGAGAGCTTTGGACCACTTGTTGTCCTCAGTGGTTCCAGGAAATCCCGAGGCATCAGCACATCCCCAGATGTTTATTTTATTATCCATTTATTTTCTGTCCATTTCTTTTATGCTTGCAGAGTTTAATCTCGTTCCCATCTGCTTTCAGAGGCACCTGCTTCAGAATGGATGGGGGTGGGGGTGGTGGGGGAAGGTGGTTTGAGCCACAACGTGCTGGAAACACGCGATTCGCCACATGTGGCCATTTTCAAATGACGCTGGAAGAAAACACAGTTTAGCATCCTAAAAACAGTCGTAGGACACAACATACTATGGGGCGTTATCCTGGAAAAAAACGCATAATGGAGAATTATTAATGAAGAGAGCTGACGATTTACCACCCATCTCTTTCGTTTTGTACGGACAGTATCTGTCCAAACGGCCACGATTTCAATTTGGACTCAATTAACTGCACCCACTGTCTGTAGTCATGAGCCGAACAGATCGTACCCCCGTTCAAAACAACCAGCAAGACCTCAATTATTGGAGGCCAGTTACTTTCAGGTTCACGCCACGGATTCAGTGTTGGACTGTGACAGTGTTAAATGGTGAGATTCTCAGTTTTAAATCACTGTAAATCCTGGAGTGAAGTGAAGAGAATCACTGCATAGCCAAGGTCTGACCTGCTACTGGTGATCTGTTACTGTAACAATACACATCAAACCGTTCAGAGCATCGGGACGACCTGTGAGGGGAATGATCACAATGCAAATGTCCACTGATCCGATTTCCACTGATTTCCCACGTTCCATGAATACGGCACCAGAAACGCTACAACTTCCATCTCCCCCTTTGAGACAGCAGCTCAGCGTGCAATGAAAGGCAATTCTGTCTCGTCTCTCGGCGACACGGTTCTCGGACTTTAAGGAGGCGCCTCATGCAGTGGACTTGTGCAGTGGTGTGTCTAGACTTCTAGGGAGCAGTGGGCTGCTCACGGAGGGTGGCCTCTTGAATTATTCATCTTTGCCTATTTCTAGAGTTTAGGATCCTTGTGCTGAAAGAAAGATGGGTAGGTGGGTGGTAATTGGGTTGGCAAGCTCCTCTGGAGGTTTCTCATCCTTAAAGAAAACCAACCCTGTAGGGAAACATGATTATTCAGTGGTTCCACCCTATACAGTGTGGACTGTACTTTTTTCTGTTTGGAAGGTTGGAGATGAAATGATGCTTTTGGACTCAATATGAATGTGTGG
>CAAKHB010003092.1:139260-170389 GCA_901007665.1 Aeoliscus strigatus | reverse complement strand
CGTCAGTGTAGCAATACAGATGATAAACGCCTGCTTTTATATCAGGGCGGTGGGGAACATTTACTACACCCGGACCGCAGGCAAAAAATGCAGCCGGTTTCACACCCAACATGTAGGCCAGTGGTGGATTGTTTCGTCTGCAGCTTCTCCGGCACTTTACTGTCCCTCAGCACCGAAGCAAACGCCTCAGTCACTTGCGTGCCCGTTTTTCTCTTTAGCGCTCTGGCGTAGGCCTTCTGTGAAAACACATCAATGACCGTCAAAAAGTAATTGAACCCGTCGTTATGCTCAGCCAAAGCCTGCATGTCACAGAGGTCAGCCTGGAACTGATTCAGAGGTCTCGGCACAAATACCCGGTTTCTGAGGAAATGTGTTCTGGCGGTTTTATGTAAAGTATATGCATCTTGCCCTGATAGAAAATTTTTGACCGCGTCTGTTTTTATTTTGACCCCCGATTCACCCTGCACCGCTCTCTGTAGACGATCCACTCCTCCAAAGCTGCCGGGGTGTGAGGGTTCGTAATATAGTTTTTTCATCAAACGCTCGTCCTTCCCAACCATCTTGATTCGAAACGTAGCTTTAAAAGAATGAGTCTTTGTTCTGAATGATTTTACTTTTATTACATCGTTATAAAGATGATGGTTACACATTGATTACATACACACACACACACAACACACACGTCAGACCTCACACAGGACAGACTCTGCACCATGAACTTGAATCAGAACGTGCAGTTTTTCCAGCGTGACTTCAACTCGGTCAAAGCCATGCCCTTCTTCCACATACTGGCTCAGAACATCCACCAGCAAGGCGTAAAAAGCCAACAAACAGGACATGTTTATGTCTGTGCAGAGATGTTTAATCACGCCTGAAAAAACCTCTGTTATAGAGACTGTTTTCTGCACCATGTCTTTCCACAGCTCCTCGGTACACTGTGCTCTCACCATATCCAAAGCAAATTCAAGCTTGCGTACATCCAAGGGGCATGCGTAGTTTTTACTCTTATATTTTACGGCATTGTTCACTTTGTCTATGAAGGCCGATAGCTCCGAAATGACAAATTTAAGCGTAGCCGCTCTGTGCAGACCTCTCAAAAGATTTCCCATGTTAAGCAAGGCTCGTACAAATGAATACTATCAAATTAATAATACAGGCAGTAAAACTATGGAATGAATAATACATGCGGTAATACATAGTCTACATAGAATAACAAATTCTAGACAGAATAAAGAAATTAAATAGATCCCTGCCAGTGAGCAGTTAGTGCATCCATACGCTGTATATCCTCATCTTTTTCTCCAACAAACACGTCGTAGGCTCGGTCGATTTTAGCGTCAATGTTGTCGGCTGATTTCAGTCCAAACAGAATACTCTCTGCAACTCCTTGAACTCGAGAATTTGAAACGTCCACCCGCTGATGCTGCTGTAGCATCCGCACAATGGCTGCACAATCTGCAACAGGTGACCCTTCTGTGACCCCTGTGGAGGCCCGGGATCTACCCAAGAACAAAGAGCCTTTTGGCCAAAGTTGCGCGAACCTCCATTTCCCACAGGAGGATGTTGAGATTACTCTACGTCCCACATCCTGGATGGTACGGAGCCTCCTGCTCCCACCATAAAACCATCACCGAAGATATAAGACAATAACACATCACAGGAAGTTCTATCACCAAACCTAACAAACCCAGCATTCTTCCTCCCTTACCAGGGACCCCTGCAGGTCGTAAATACTTCCACGCCAGAGAGCAGAGCTGGGAGAACGTGAGACTCAGTACGGTTTGATCCAAAGGACAATCATCTTGTGTACTGTTTAATAAGTCGTTTTGTCAGTCATGTATCTTAGCATAGGTCTTACATGTGTTATGTGTCATTATACTTGTGTTATTCTTCCCTATCTGGTTTTCAGGTTTCAGTGTTCTCAGTGTCTATGCAACTGTTGTTTTAATAATCCGTTTTTCACCAGGACTCTCCACAGATCTCCAAGGATGTCACAATAATATGTTGGACCAGTTTAAGAATGATGATCAAGTATGAGCATTTATCATGTGTGATTACAGTACTTTTACATTCTACATTGCAGGTTAGGTTACACCCAACATCAATGCATCTGTCACACCCTTCATTCAATTTAGATGGCAGAGCATTTAAAACACGTTCACAGACTCGAACATGGTGTTAGGAGGAAATATATGACCATTTATCCAAATTTACAATCAAGTTAGAGCTCTTTGGCCTGAGCAACGTTCAACATATGACTGGCCATCCACTGACCAGGTCATGCATATTAATTAGTGACAGGAAACCTCCACTGGCCAGGATAAATTAGGACCTCACCCTAGTCTTATGCTCTTTGAGTTTTTAGTTTTAGTTCGGTTTTCGCTATGTGTTAATTCAGCTCAGTTTTGTTTGAGTTTTAGTTGAATTTTGATAAAAGAGACGGGTTAACTTTAGGTTTGTGCCGTACGTACAGTTTGTGTGTCTTTGCGTTGAGAAACTTTTTCAACAACTTCAACTCCTAGTTTCACCATTTTAACACGTGAAACTAGTAACAGGCACACCAACCCTGTTGTTGATGATTTTTGACATTTTTCCTCTTTGTAGTCGCTTACGTTTGTTTGTATAAGTTTGTGTCACCTGGCCAGTATACAAACCTTCTAAATTAAACGAGATTCGACTCTGTGTTATCACACTTTCGCCGTCAACTCAGTGCCCTGCCATTCAACTGCAACTTCTGCTTCCAGCTTGAGACCTGCTTCTCTTGTTCCGTTTGCTAATAATTGGTGGGTCTGCAGCAAGAGCCAACCTTGGTGATTTTAATAATAACAGTCAAAAAGTTTGGTTCGCTACTAGTCACGCAGCGTTTGTCAGAGAGAGAGAGGGCTCGTTTCGACCGGCTCCATCGGGAATCGCGTGCTATGACTCCGTCACGTTATAGCGTGCACGGATTATGAAATATGCACGAAAACGTGCACGCTTTTTGCCATACCAAACTTCCATTTATGCCCAATCCCCATCCTCAAAAAAAATCTATAAATTATATACCGTTGGAAAGGTCTGGTTCCTCTGAAGCCGGGAAAAATGAAAGTGTGTACGATGTAGGGTTCTCACGCTACGGGCCCGGAAGCCACGTTTTTTCCTTAAAATACTACACGTTGTACCTAAACTCAAATTTATTAAAACATTTTATCCATTAAAAAAAAATATTAACGAATACCGTCGGATAGGTCTACCTCCTCTGATGCAGACAAAAAAAACGGCTTGTCGATAGGATGTACGGTTCTCGCGCTAAAAATGCGGACGTCCCTGACGAGCAGGCAGAAAGGGGAGAAATCAGCTGCATCAGCCTGTGTCTGTCACACATACACACGCACCAACATCGGCCTGTTGGTCTGTAGCTCTGACATACGTTCACCTACGGCCGTAAACTATACATCGACGCGTTCGGGGGGTCGTCGCCGTGCCGACCGCGGGTGCTTTGCCCCCCCCACCGGTCGCGCCCCCCCGGTCACCCCCCCGTTCGTAAGAACGGCCTTCTGTGCTACAGCTGTATATTTTCTCATGGACGAAGGGCCGTTCGTATGAACGGCCTACAGTGCTTCAGCTCTGCGATTTCAGGTCAACGACGGGGCGACGGGCGGCACGCGGACAGCAACGGGCAGACCCACCTCAAAATTTCTCAAAGAGGGATTTTCTAGTTAACCACTACATTACTTCTCAAACTAAGTGAACATCATATTTCCCTAAGGTTAAAAATACCACTCGTGGGCCCCTAACGGGCTTTTCCATAACAGCAGCCGTGTTGAACTTGACCCTGTGTGAATAGAAGATAAGTGCAAACGAGATACGTGACGCTGTGACTCAGAAAACTAAAAGAGTGAGCAAGATGCAGCGCACCTGTAAGCAGGAGGTCAAAAGCAGAGACTGATGTAGTGAGAAGGAAGGCCCAACACCAAGAACGGGTTGAGCCCCAGAAGGGGGCGCACACGTTTCAAAAAACACCACAGACAGTGAGCAAGACACATCTATATCTAAAAGTGTGATATACAGTGAAGTGAATAAACACGGCTTGGCTTGAAGACCGACTACCTCGTCGTTCATTTTAGACTCCAACTGTGAGTGTTTTCTCTTTGATAGTCAGATTATAAGTATTGTAGAAAAAGGCAGTTGAGGCCCGTAAGAGTAACATTCGTGTGCACACTCTATTTAAAATTTGAATTACAGTTTGTTTTAATATCTTTACAAATGTGTCTTCATATATTGGAGCTCAAGTCACCTTGCTGAATAGGAGGCAAAAGCGGGTCACACCTACCTGCTGATGACCATCGCCGTGACGATTGGTTCCCAACCTGTGCGGAGCAGAAGGTGACTGGCAGGGTGCTTGGAGGAGATAATGATCCAAAGAGGAATCAGGCACAAAAGTAAAAGATCCAGCAGGTACAACACGTAAGGATACACATCTGCCAAAAGAAAAAATCATGAAAAGAGACAGTTTGATCTCTAACCTCTGAGTGCTAAATCTATAAATACAGGCTCCATCTCTGTTGGCCAAAAGTGGGGATAAACACCTCTGGCACAGAGAATCCTGTGCATTTAGTTGTATTCTTCCCTGTTTTTTTGAGTCAACCAAATCAAACGAGGCTGTTCCCAGAAAGTAGCTTTTACTAAAACCAATGTTTCTTCTAATTTTTCATGTGTCTCAGCAAACACACAAACTCCCTGAGCAGTCCCTTGGACCGCTGATGAGCAACATCAGATGTGCACACCATGGTATCACATCGGTCCAATTTACATAGTTAATTAAAAGAATCTAAAGTGATTTAGTCCACTTAGAACAAAAAACAAAATCATGTTCATGAACACTGTGGAAAGTGTAAATATTTTAACTATGGCTTAACGTGACCTGCCAGCCAAACCAAGGAGTTTGTTAACTCCAATTTTGAAAACACCCTTTTTTTTCAATTCAGGTTGGATTTTTGTTTTCTGTGCTCACAGACTGTGTTAGCAATTGCACAATAGTGGAGCTTAGAGGGAACTATAGTTAAAACCCTAGAAGTTTTGTTTTAGGTTCTGTCAGTCCACATGAAAATAGAAGTGAAAACTGCATCTTTGTGTACCCATGAACGAGTTGAACCACTGGCAGAAGCCAGCCAGTAAGGCGAGAGTGATGAGGTCCCCAAAGCTCGCTGCCATTGGTGTGGCCACGTTGTCAGGGTTGATTCCCATCCGCTTGGTGCCAAGTATCACCCCCACCATGATGAACCCTGGGCAAAATGGAAGTGATTATCTGTGATTAGGTCTTTGTGGAGGGTTTTCTAATACGTGATGCACTGCTAACGTCCACATTTATGCACCCAGTATATTTGAGGAATAGTATACACGTACCTCGTTACAGGAGAAATGCGCTGATCATGATTTATGAGTGTTTTACTACTTCCTAGAAAATGTGCATGAGCAACGGGAAAATGATCGTAGCTTCAATGGCCTCTTGTCCGTCTGACCATTAGGTTGTCAGGATAAACATGGACCAGACTTTCAGCTGTCTCTAATGTCTATGCATATAACTATGCATATGTGTATAAAACAAGTATTGGTGGATCACCTGGACTGATTAAATTAACCCCGGTTCAGACAACAACATAGAAAGGTGTTATAAAGGTACCTTAATATATATGCCACACTTTACCATCCATCTCACCTGTATAACATGCTTTCTAGCTCATATAGTCACGGCACTTTTTCTACATCGCAAACTTGTTTGCACACACACACATATATACTTCGCCATTTAGGGCAGACAATAGATGTATGTTGTTCTGGATGTGAATATCTGATGCTGAATGTCAATAAAAAATAACTTACATCCAAAAAAAAAAAAGGTGACGTGGGAAACTTGGGCTAAGGAAGGGATGTGGCGAGGTGTTTGATTTTACCTTGCACAAATGAAGCCACAAAGGCCGTAGACACGCTGGCTGAACACAGCAGCACTATGTGATTGAAGGGAATCTCTCCGTCTGCCATCCAACCCAAAACAGACACAATGATGGAGGCTAAGAGGCCGAGCACGGTGGCTTGCAGCTGTGAAAGAAGGAATTCAGTGTGATTGATGACAAAGGTCAAGAGGTCACCATATGGTCCTGTCAAATATGAATGATAAAACTGATGAAAGTTTATCGTCTGACAGTTCAGGAGGTCACCAGGATATTGTTACCGGGTGGTCTGTGTTGAGGGCTGTGTTGCAGAGTCCCATTCCTAAGTGTGATCATGGTGACCTCTTGAACTGCTAGTCTGACAACAACCGGTTATCTACAGTATACTACTGGATGACTGGCACACATTTCATACGTAGATGACAGTAATGTACCTGCTTGAGAGCCAGGTTCCCGATGATCAACATCCACTTCTCTTTAAACACTTCCATTTTTCCTGCATTCACCTGAATACATTTGATATTGTCACTCTGATTCTTATAGAATCCCAGAGCAGAACCACTTCACACGTCATTGTCATTGAGCATTATCCACATTTCATCTTTACAGTGACATTCTGACATGATATCCAGTTTAACAGAGGGGGATTAACCTCTTGGGCCAGAGAGTCATGGAAGTCTTAGTCAAATGTGTGAAATAATACACAAATCACAAAGGAATGTAGTGATGTTGCACATCTTAACCAGCTGAACCTGGGCTACAAGACCACGTAAGCTGTTTTACATTCTCCCCTAAAGCAGCCCAGCTAAAGGTCACACACACAAGACCCCTGCTGAGAACTGTCTGTCCCACAGGTAAGAGCCTTCTTATCAACATGGGGCTCAGAGCCTTCCATGCTGCTTGCACATTCCTACCAAACTCATCGGACGGCTTAAATCATACAGCCACCAATGGAGATGCAAGACAGACACAGACCCTTGGTCTAGATCCAAAGTTTATGAGGTGAAGGTCAAAAGGTGACAACACTTGCATCAGTCTTTCAATTTGTTCTTTCACTTCCTCTTACACCATCATCAAGATGATATACACACACACCATTTTATTTATTTATTTACACATGTTGTTTTTATTTTATTTATCCATTTATTATTGAGTGTATTTGATAGTTAGTGAATACATAATATATAATAATATATATAATATATATTATGATATATAGTATTATATATAATAATATACTATATATTATATATAATAATATATATAAATAAAGATCAGTTGAGCTTTTTGCTTGCATGTACATGTTCACAAACTCACAGCAGTTGAGAGTCTGGAGGCCAGAGTCATCTCCAGGTTCCCCTTCATCCCCAGTACGGCAGGGAGCAGAATAAAGATCTCTGAGATTTCCTGAAACACGTCCCAGCTCTGCCATGAACATACACATAAGGTGAAAAACAATCCACCTTTGTTTGTTTGTTTGTTTTGTCAAAAGTAGGATTCCTTGGCTATACCTGGCAAGATGCAAACCAATGAGCTCACTTAGTCGATCATGTAAGGCTCTCATCAACTTTTAGGTTCTCTTTGGCTTTCCTTTATTCCTTTATTCCCTCACCTGAACCACACCAAGCAGTATCCCAGCAGAAACTGTTCCCAGTCCGGCCAGCAGGAATGGCACCAGTATCTGCAGCACCATGGAATAGACCGACTCAGCAGGTAGACGTGGGACGTTTGGGTCCTTTGCACCTGTGGACCCACTTGAACTTGAGCCCCGGTAAAGTTGATTGGGGAGCAGATAGTCTGTCTCACTGTAGGACTGTGGCTCGTCATTGAGAGGAGCGCTGACTGATGTGACATTGAAATCAGAGATGAAATGTGCTGGTCTGCAGTGCTGGCTGGAGCTTCTTCCCACAGAGCCACTAGGAGATGCCTGGTCAGCCATGGTGTTCTAGCCAGAGGTTATCTGGGAAACACCTACAACAGTGGACCAAAGGGAAAAACTGAATGAATTTAAATGTCAAATTGCTTCAGTTATACTTCTTGTGCACAAAAATACATATAATTCATATATAGATGTGAATTTATCTCGGGAGATCAATAAAGTATGTATCTAGACTATAATGTCCACAAATATTCTGTTTTCTGTGGTAGTACAGACAGTGAGGGGGGAATCCTGAGATTCCCCCGTGAACGGCAGGCTGCTCGGACAGATGGCAAGGACAACTTCTCGTTTTTACTTGCAAGGACGAACACCATCAGCAAATGCTTCATGTGAATCGCGCTGAGGTGCTGCCCCGCACCTTTATTTATAGGATTGAGAAATAATAAAGGTGGTCAGTGTTGTGTGAGTGTGCGTGCATGTAGGCGTGTTCTTCATTGCGTAAGCGATGATGTTACAGGTGGGTTTGAAATCAGGTTCATTAGATGGGTGGAGTACATTCTGTAATGCGTTGCTCGTACGTAGTGATCTTCTTCCAGGGCGTCTTGATCTCAAGTCAAGTTTACCTTAATTAAACCTTGTTATACAATCAACGTGGCATAGTTCATGTCTAAATCAAAACAATGAGATAATGAATATGTACATTTTCTTCTAACAGACAGGATCAACTGTGAAGAATTTCGACCTTTTGGTCCTCGACTTGTACGTTTTTGTTTGTTTATTTGTTTGTTAAAGCTTCTTGAGGGAGTTGTTGGGCCTGCTGAGTCAACATTCATATGAGTTCTTGACTTGCTCAAGCTGACATATAACCTGGTGGTTCTATTTGAATAGAAATTTCAACTGAAGAGGAAACGACACAAGAGCACATAAGATTTAGCAGATGACTATAATGGATGTGGATTTGTTGCACTAAAACAGCTCGTGGTTATAAACACAAACGCTGGTGAATGAAGGACGTGACAGAGGGCCGTTTCAGAGTCAGCTGATGACACAGACCATCTTCATTATCATTCTTCATGCCTGTTGCCATCCACTACACTGAGGTTGTGTTGTCCGAGGGGCATAATGGAGATTCCACATACCAAGGCATGACTTGGTATGAAGTGTTCTTACAATATTAAACACAATCTGCCAAAATAGTAACCCAAGCGAGAGGATATTAAGATCTCCTAAAAGTTCAGTAACCTGCTCTATACCTTTGGAGAATGGCAGTTTAACTGGCTTCCATTTTTAAATGGAACAGTAAGTACAGTACATTTTCAGCTGTTAAACATTAAGTACACTTCTGGTAAATCAAGCAACTTTTGATCACTAAACCCTCTAAACGTTCGGGAAAAGCCAATTATTACAATATAAAGCTACCAGTGTTATATACTTTCTATCAGTTTTAAAGCTGTTTCTTTGGTTACAAACAAGTTTGTCAAATTCAACAAGATACAGATCTCAGATTCATGACGCTAAAATCAGAAGCAGAGAGAAAGTTCTTTAATTTGCATTACAAATTGATCTGCTCTGCCATGTTCCTTTGGGTATGTATCTTCACTATCTCTAACACAATTTAGAAAACACTTTTGGTCAGCAGTTAGAACATGAATTAGTGGGACAAATAAATATCCTCCTACCTTTACGTGAAACCGCAGATACTGAAGACTTGTCAAACTCTACTGCTCAGCTGCCTCATGGCCACTGTCATACAATGATAGACATGCAGTCGAAGTAACGCACACACCACACACACACACACACACACACACACACACACACACACACACACACACACACACACACACACACTCAAGCATCTAAGACATCCTAGACTATGTAAAAACAATATATCACATGAATTTCAATTGCATTTCAAGTGATACTGTTGTTGTGGGTGGTTACACATACCCCAACATTAGTCAAAGTCATCTGACAAAATTCCTTCAATGAACGTTTTTGGTTGAAGCAGTTCATGACACAAAGTCATAGTCATAACGACTCACCTAAGTTTTTAATAAAATGTTAAATACTGAGATACCATACAGATCAGTGTCAAAACAAATGTCATAACTGGAACACCTCACGCAGTGGGCAACACAAGGGCATGTGTAGATGTCAATGTTGGAAACACCCTGATAATTATGTTACAATGAGGAGGGTCCAGGGGCATGGATATCTCCTGGACCCTAGAGCAGTGGTTCCCAATCATCGGTCCGTGGGTTATGTGTACCTGGCCACACCGGGGGGGAAATTTTTTATTGTTGAGCAGAGTCTGAAAGATGTTTTATTTTGAAAAACTGTCGGATTGACCCCCATGTCCCGCGCGTCTGTTCTGCTTGATGCATGTCACTGTGATAGCGTGAAAAGAAGACCACAAGAATCGTTACAGAGTTGGTTTGTTTTTTTAATCAGCAGAGGCCCGTGAAGGAGGAAACAAATTACAACTTAAAAGAAAAATAAATGTAAAATAAATAAAACAAAATGTGAAAATACCAGGAGTCGTATTTGAAATAACGGATGTATTACTACAGGTGATTGTTATGCGGCAACACCACAGCGTAATATATGGCGACCAATGACGACACGTCTTCGGTTTATGGAGACCCAACACTCCGCATTTATAGACGAGACACAAAGCACGGGTGTGACTGTCGCCCCCCACGGCACGGGGCCAGTTGGTTGAGCCGTGTACAGAATCTTAGGAAAGCTGAGAGAGAATACGTGAAAATCACTACAGCCACATCGAGATTGTTCAAGACACTTACTTGACTGTACCAATAATAATAATAATCATAGAAACGATCAAGGAATGGAGCCTTTTCATCTCCCCCTGAGCAGCACGATGGCAAATCACCCCCAATGATCCAAAGGTCAAGAGGTCACATCTGGTGTTGTCATCTAAAGATGGAGATAAATATGGCTGCCTGGTAAAATGGCTGAAAGTGTATGGTGTGCCTATGAGTTCAAGAGGTCACGGGATGTTGTTGCCAGCGTGTGTGTGTGTGTGTGTGTGTGTTTAATGCTTTTTATATTTCTTTTCATAATTATTATTACCTATTTGTTTTCATGCAGGCGGTATAATTTTATGTAGTCATGAAGATCAGTCTGTGAAAAATATCTTTGTATGAAACTATCCGTTTACCCTCGGGTAACTCGAGCGTGTCTGAGACAGATACAGTATACAGGTAGTCCAGACAGGTCCTGACACTAAGTTCAACAGACAACATGGCAAAAAAAACTGCACGAACCCTGTCTTCAAACCACCGCTAGTTGGCGACATAATCGACCATTTCGACCATGTCCCACGAAGAAGACGCGGAGGCAGGAACTTCCGGGTTTCAAAAGATTGGTAGCAGCAATGAACAGAAACATTGACGGGTGAGTGAATTAACCGACTAAGTCGTTTAAAATACACACATTGAATGTTATGAGTTTTTCCCCACGCGTGGAGTTTCTCTCCGACTAAAGTAAGAGTGAGAGACCTCACATTTAAAACTAAATCCGAAGTCCACACTGCCCAACAATGTTTCTTATCTTTATTGTTAAAATAATAGTATAAACATGTTCTGCAGCGGAGCAGTCAAATGTTTATTTGTTAACTCCAGATGTGTGCGTTTTCTAAGTATATTATCGTTCTGAAAATCAACATGATATGTAAAAAATGTTTCTGAGTCCAATTCTGGGATGGGATCTCCAGCCAAAGATGAAGTTTTGTCGGGTCTTCATTTTTTTAAAAATGTGCTGAAAATATCAAGGAAAACGGACAGACGCCTGAATTTGCTGTTCCTGCGCTCTCCCCCACAGTTACAGTATTAAGTCTTATCCCATTTAATTTGGGGCTTACTTCGTAAGTGGGTTTTAGTGCCCAGCTGCTCATTCTTTTGTGGTTTGTGTTTGCATCGGCTGTAGACACATTACATGAGTCCCTGAATGTGGCTCTAATCTTGCAGCTAGGATATGTTCAAAGTTGGACAATATGCCGCCCACGTGTGAAATGCATATGTTTGCATAGTAGCTGACTAAAATACTCTCCTCCTTTTTTATGCACAGAGACAAGATGCACACCCCTAACCAGGAACCTGACTCCCCACTGCCCTCCATCCAGGAGCGTTTAGCGCAACTGCGTCCTTCCAGGGAACTTTTGGAGTTCTACAGACAGAAGATTGCCCAGTTTGACGTGGAACATGAGGAACTGCTACGGATGTTGGAGAAGTATCGAGGCATCGTAGACGACCAGGTAGAGCACATTGAAGAGTCACGTTTGTAGTATGATTTGTCTTAGAATACATTACCTCCTGTGACGTCTGTCTTCTCGCAGCATAAGCTGCAGCAGGAAGTACAGCAGCGTGAAGGAGAGATTGGCGAGCTGCAGAAAGCTCTTAGTGACATGCAGGTTTACCTCTTCCAAGAGCGAGAACAGTCTCTGCGGCTTTATGCGGAAAATGACCGACTAAGAATCAGGTGGGTGCATGATTGATGATGAAGTCACAGGAGCAGTAAGAATCATTTTGATGTTTGCAGAAACACAGATTTAAGAACCCAGATAAAAGCTGCATGGCGCTCACAGACTCGTTTTACAGCTCTGCACACACACAGCCTTTCTCACTGACAGAATACACAGTGATGTCCGAGGTGTACTGGTCTGAGTGGACATCGTTTGAGACACAGTCTGAGTCAAACTGTCACCCTACGAGTTCAGCAGCAGCTACGTTGAATGACACATGATAGACCATTATTACACAGATGTGTTTTGCAGCTTGTTGCCACAGACCATTAATCTGCCGTCAGTGTATCCATGGGTTTGACTTCATAGAGCTTTATCATTCTTCCAGCTGCCACCTGAGAAGGAATGACTCTTTATACTGTTTTTGTCCTTTTGTCATATTTTCCTTTTTAATTCTTCCTACATCTCAGGAAAACACTTCTTGTTTTTGCTTTTGATGTATGTGCAGCAAACACTAACTTTTGATTCACTGCTCAGAGAGCTGGAGGACAGGAAGAATATCCAATACCTTCTTGGCTTGGTGGGTCCCGATGCTGAAGAGATAACATATTTCCACCGTGAGCCTCCTCACATGGTACATCATCACTGGATATCTGCATGCTGCTACACACACACGAGACAATTCTTCACATTTCACACAGTCACATCTTATTTTTCTTACGGTTTTAATGTCATGTTGCATCTCAGGTCACGATCAAACAGACGATGCCTGAATCCAGTTTGGAGGAAAATCTAAATCTTAGACCAACAAAGTTGAGACCTGCTGTGACCAAGAAAGGTTTGAAAACCTTTTTCTTGCCAGATTTGTGTGTGTCGTCTTAATAAGACGAGGGAGAGTATTGGTATGCTTCTACTATTGTGTAGTGTTTTGAGGTATGTTTTAAGTATACTACAACTGTTGTGGAACCTCTTCTACCCAAAAAAGACATGAACACATTGTCTTTGGTATTTTTCTGTATGTTGATGCACTCTTCTGAGTGTTTTCCTATTATCCCTTGTGTCTCTAATTAGCCTGTAGCAGGAAAGCAAAGTCACCTGTTAGGATTAATGGAGAGAGTTTGGAACAATACAAGAATGACATCCAGACTTTGTTACTACAGGTAAGAGTGGACTTTTCCTGCATACTGACACATTATCACTATTTTAGATACATGAGAAAGGAACTTTTTTTTTCTCTTTTCGTTCTTTTTGTCCTCATTACCAGGTGGAAGCCCTGCAGGCTCAGCTGGAGGAACAAGCCCGTCTGGCCAAAGACCAGGTTGAGTCTCTCCTGGAGGACCGACGGATTCAAACAGCAGAGGCACAGGCACGAAGGCAGACAGACCAGCAGCGTATCACTGCTTTGACAGACAAGTGAGACTTCACCTTTTAGCTGTTACATATTCTGTATAAGCTACACTGACTTCTAACAACCGTTTTACATTTTGGTCACTGGAAAATGATGCTGTGTCATAGTATGATGAATACATTCCATTCATGTATGACTCTAACTCAACACATTTGGCACCACAGGCTCCAGCGAACCCAGAATCTGTTGCACGAGAGCACCAAAGATTTCTTACAGCTAAAGTTTGAAGCAAGGGCTCATGAAAAGAGCTGGATGATGGAAAAGGACCGTCTGCTGCAGGAGCTCGACTCGTGTCACGGCCGCCAAAGGAAATCCGGGTCTGCTGGTGCCAAGGCCAGGCAAGCGTGGCAGCCGGTTAGCGGCACAGCCCTGCAGCTCCCTCGGCCTCAGAAACAGGAGCTCAAGGTGAAGGTGTATGCCTAGTACAGTATACCGGAGTTCTTAATGAAAATCCTATTCTTTCTGAGTTACCGTTATTTAAAGCAATTTCTTTAGGCAGTGCAGGAGGACCTGAAACAAGCTCAACGTCTGGCTGAGATGTACAGGGAGCAGTGTATCACTATGGAGACGGAAGTGGCCCAAATCCGAGAGGAGGTGGACGCGAGCAGGGAAATATTCAAGGTGAAAGTAGTCTGATTTTATGGTTCTGTTTGTCAAATATTTCAAATTGGATTATTCGTAATTATTTTATATTTTAATTGAATCATTTGGTGGATGCACAGGAGCGTTCCGAAAAAATGAGCAAACGTCTCCAGATGATGACTCAGCGCTACGAGGCGCTGGAGAAGAGGAGACTCATGGAGAAGGAGGGTTTCAAAACGGACCTGACGCACCTCAGACAGAAACTCAAAGACGTAGAAAAACAGCTGCTTAAGGTAAGAAGGTGAAGGTTTTCCACTAGTCTCTTTTCTTAATCCTCATTTTATTTTCTCTTGATCAAAATACTTTGTGGTTTTAACACAATAAACTAGCAAGATGACATGAAGTTTGTTGCCATTGTGGCAAACCAGTGTCAGGATCAGCGAACGTATCTGTTCACTAAAATGAACTCTCATGCTGCAGGTAACTCTGAATGTTGGGCCTGATCAGGATCTTGCCGTTCTGCATGAAGTCCGCCAGACCAGTTCCAGGACTAAGAAGGTCCAGAATGAGCTGATGGCGCTGAAGGCGAAGATATATGGACTGGAAAATGAGCTGCGATTTAGTTGAGGAATGAAATCACATCAGACTGTCTCGTGATGTTTGTTTTTTGTCAGGTTTGTCAAGCAGATTTGTACTTTTGCATTTACTACTTCATCCAAAACCGTTTTCATAACTTTGTATGAATAAAGATTTTTGCTACAGTGATTTAAAAACACCACAAGGGAACATCATTAAGGTGTCAAGTCAGAAGTTTCAGTCAACAAAATACTTTTTGTGAGATTTAGTAAGTAAACATTATTTGCTTTATGATTTGATATATCCCAAACAGCAATTTATTCATTCATGTTTACTTAATGTAATACAAATAATTCTAAAAGATATGTCAAGATATGAAGTACAAAAATGTAATAAGACTTTATTCCACCAACAGAGTTGGAAAATAGACTAAGGTAGTATCATTTTAATCATTTTCTTTCAGTCAGGTGTTATAGGCATATTCAGTGTTATTCTAAAAACACCATGACCTGTTAAGGTTAAACCTTACGACTTCATACGAAGTACAAAAAAAAAAAAGAAAAATAATAATAAAAAAAATATTCACGCAAAATGCCCCCAACAGAGACGGACATAATAGACGTAGAGTAAGGGTTTCTTGTTTGTTTCTTTACGTTTATGGATATAAAACTTGGTCAGAAGATTAGCCCGAGGAAGATACACACAGGTGTTTGCTCGTGCGTGTGACGTCATATCGTCATGCGCAGTTCCGGTTTGCGGTTCCGCGCATGCGCGCTGGCAGCTGTCATACAAGTGGAAATTAGCGGGGCTGAGAATTGACTCTGACCCGCCATGACTCATGTGTTCAGTCGGCAGATTTGTCAGGAGCACAGTTAGCGTTAGCCCCGCTGGAGCTAGCTCACATTAGCCTGCTGCGTGTGTGACGGACAGACATGCAGAGGTTGAGGTCCCTGACAGCCGGATGGCAGCTGCTGAAAACAACCTGCGAGGGAGCAGCACAGCACGTCAGCCGCTCCTCTCCAAGGAATTATACCAGTGTAAGGGAATACTTGAGCTGTTTAGGAGCCCTGAGGCACACCTTGGCCCATGAATCACTTCCTGTGTGGCGTTAACTAGTGGGTCTCCAAGTGTGTGCAGAGACGTGAAGTGTCACTTCATTTGAAACTTGTGTTTTCACACAGTCCTCATGTGCCATCGTCTGCCTCAGCTTCCTCCTCAGGGCTCCTTTGGGCTCCTCTTCGACATCGATGGGGTGCTGGTTCGCGGCAGGACGCCGATCCCTGCTGCCAAGCTGTGCTTCAGAAACCTGGTGGACCACCAGGGGAAATTCAAAGTGCCTGTGGTGTTTGTCACCAACGCGGGGAACTGTATGCGGCAGACCAAAGCCGAGCATCTGTCCCATCTGCTGGAGGTGGAGGTACGAGGAGAGCGCCCTCAGCGTTGGTGTACGCACTCCCGGCCTCTTGTGTGTTCACAGCTGTCTCTCTGGAACCTCTTGACCTCAGGTGTCACCAGACCAAGTGATGCTGTCCCACAGTCCTTTGCGAATGTTCACGCAATTCCACAAAATGTGTGTGCTGGTGTCGGGACAGGGTCCAGTTGAGGAGTTGGCTCACAAGTATCCTTCTTAGCTCGTGTGCGTGTTCTGTTTGTTCAGCGTGTATTTGTTCATGTCCCTCTTATCTGTCCCGACTTCATCTTTGGACCCTTTGTTCCTTTTGTTGCCTGATTGTCTCACAGACGTCGATTCACAGATTGTTCCTATTTGTATTTAGTTCTGACAAGTTGGTGGTTGTTTAATCTGTCTTTTCATGACGTTTGCCATTCGTTTATGGAGTCAGAATGTCCCACTCACTGTCTGCGTCAGTTGTGCTATAAAATGGTGTGGCAGCCAGTGAGTTGATATGTTGATAGAATGTCACCGAGCCGGTTCCATCAGCATGAACTGCCGTTTTTCTTCACTTATTGCAGATATTATTGATGATAAGAGAAGCAGAAAAACAATCGTTACCGAATTAACCCTCTGAACTTCAGCCTGGGCTTTCAGAACGTTGTGACTGTAGATCAGCTGAGAGCAGCATATCCTCTCCTCGATGTCGTGGATCACAACAGACGACCCAAAGAAAGAGTAAGCTGAACCTTTAATACAAATCTACTCTTGTATGACGTTTCACCTGTGTGTGTGTGTGTGTGTGTGTGTCACAGATCCCTCCCACCAAAGGATTACCGCCAATAGATGGTACGTCTCCACACGCACAGTTAACGCCGACGCTAAAATGTGTTCACACCTCTGGTTTGTGTTCTTTCCTTCGTCGCGTATTTGTTCACGCAGCTGTTATTTTGTTTGGGGAGCCGATCAGATGGGAGACCAACCTCCAGCTTATTGTCGACGTCCTCTTAACCAACGGAAACCCGGACAGCACCTGGAGTTCCATGCGGTACCCTCACATCCCCGTGCTGGCATGTAACATGGACCTGCTGTGGATGGCCGAGGCAAAGAACCCCAGGTGGAGATACAAAGATACTAATACAAAATAATCTCCTACCAGGTGGAACCTTGTAGGGTTTTATTTTTTTTGTAGTTTAAAGGGGGTCATCACCAATGTCCCGTAGGCGAGCACCTTCATGCTGTTATCTTGTTCTTCATGAACGCACATGTCCGTGTTCACTGCTCTGATATGAACCAGATACGTCCCCGTCCTGTAGGTTTGGTCATGGTATGTTCCTGGTGTGCCTGGAGAGCTTGTACAAGAAGGTCACGGGCTACGACCTGAAGTACGAGGCTCTGATCGGCAAACCCAGTGTGGTGACCTATAATTACGCTGAGCTGCTGGTCAGACGACAGGCTGAGAGACTCGGCTGGAGCACGCCGGTGAAGAGGCTGTACGCTATCGGGTGAGTGACTCCCTGAAGAGATGTTGAATAGTTCTTCTATATTGTACATAACCGAAATGTTGCCATAGCATTGATGAATGATTTACTCGATGAAGTTTGGTAAATACTGCAAACACTGGGTGGTATTTGAGGGAAATTCCAAAGTTCCTAGAGGTCTAATAAATTCACCGTCTCCTGTGACAGGGACAACCCCATGGCTGACATCTACGGTGCCAACCTCTACAACCGCTACCTCCAGGCCTCTCTGCGCACCAATGCCCAGATGCAAGCCAACAGCGGTGGGAGTGGTCCGGAAACTGTGGATGACACCCCCAAAATGACGTCGGAAGAGTTAGGAGGATCATCGGGTGTGTTGGGGGTTGTGGCGGAGCTGCCCGAGGGGTGCAGCTCCATCCTGGTGTGTACCGGAGTGTACAGCAGAGACCAGCAGGAGCTGCCGTCAGACACCACGCACACCGTCACAGAGCAACGCATCTTCCACGGCCACAGGGACTTTCGCTTCGACCCCAGCCTCACGCAGCCGTCCTTCATTGTGCACGACGTGAAAGACGCCGTGGAGCTGGTGTTCAAGCAGGAGGGCTGGCCGCTGGAGTAGGTCCCCCCCGGGGGTCGGGCTCCAGCTCGCTCGTCAACCAGCCTCCGAGAGCTCATGAGGAGAGTAGCTGATAGGTGTGGTTTGCTACGTATGCCGTCGATTATGCAAGGAAATCTGTTACTACAGTTTTCACACGGTGCCACAAGTTCAACTCCGACAAGAACACAATCAGTGGCCTGTTTCTTACACACACACACACACAGATCAGGACCTCAGGTTGTGAGCGTTTTTTTTTTTTTTTGTTGACAAACACATAGTTGCACACCGAGCTGCACACAGCTCTGCTTTGTCACAGAACAAGTGTTTTTAACGTGTCCACTACATGTGGTTGATCCTCGCCGACGCAGCCCGACCAGGTCATTTACCGTTCCAAGTGATACAGCCCAGGTCTTAATGAGACCGTTTGGTTCTTACTGCCATCTTTTGTGTCAAGTTAACAGGCCTTAATGAAGTTAACGTCTAGTCATTTTAGTTTTAAAGTTAATGTAGTCACATTCTCAACCATCGCATTGCAGTAGTACAGATTGTGAAGGTGCTACTGTTACGTGAGGAGATGTTTTATCATCGTCGAGTTTTGAATCATAGATGGAGCACAGAACCAAAATTTTCAGTGAGGATGTATAATTTGGAGGTGAACTGGTGTAAAAAGTAGACTTGTGGGAAATATACTGTACCTGAATGAAAGAAACATTAAAAGGATTTCACCCAGTTGGTTGTTTGCGATGTGAAAACTTGAGTCCTTTGGCAGAGGTTGTATCATCAGTTACTGTCTCTGACAAATCAGTGCTACACACGATTGATAAGCAGTTGCCATTTAAATCCTCGGTTCTGGTTATTCTGCAAATATTTTGGACAATACTTGTGTAAATAAATCGACTTTATCCTAATGAAAATCACAATCCATCCTTACAAAGACGTCAGACAATCGTGCAGTCAGACTCTCGCCCTCTTCACCCCATTTCATCATCTTTTTTCAGTTTTGACGTTTGTGTATCTATTCAGGTGCCTTCTTTTTGATATTTTAAGGTACGAATTACAGCTGCTCATCAGAGAACATGGAATGTCTCCTTGTAAATATGACACACAATAGTACATCAGATCAGATGCAGTATGCGCAATCCTCAAGTGAATCAGGGTTTCACCCGTCGCATGGCATGAACTTTGCAGACTGAATATTCAAGCTGCAATCGTCCGTTTCAAATAAGTCTTTGCTGCGTCAGCACCCACACAGCTTGTCCACAGGCTCTGTGTCGTGGACTGCGTGTGAGCTGTCGCTCAGCACGAACTGAGGTGAAAGCTCAGAGGCCTCATCGACGATGGTCGTTCCATTACGCGCTAGCAGTTCCCGAGCCATGAGGATGAAGGCCGCCTCCACGTTCTGGGCCTCCTTAGCGGATGTTTCCAGAGCAGCCAGCACGCTGTTGTTTTCAGCCAGCGTGCACGCGTCCTCGAACAACACCTGCCGCTGAGCGTGGAGGTCTGACTTGTTACCTGCAGTGTTGAAAAGAACAGGAAGTGAACGTCTGTGGAGGTGGACGTTGCTCTGACGGGTCCAAAAGTCGACCGCTATTTGACCTAAAGGAGACCGTGATCATCAGCTGCAGGTCCATTGGACGTTTACAGCAAAAGTTGGAGGTGCAGCTTTTGTTGGTTCCGGTCCAAAGCTGTGGAACACACGACCTGTCGACATTAGACAAACTTAAAAGCTTTTCTTAATGGCCTGTACCCCTGCACTCCTCCTCTCCTTTAATATGCATTTTCAGATTTTAAATGTGTATTACTTCATTTACACTTGCCTTTTAATGATTTTTACATTGAACTGATTCTAAGGGTTTGAATCTCTCATTGTTTGGATGTGAAACCGCTTTTGTTGTAGAGAGTGTTGTATGAAAGGCGTCATATGCTATAAGTATATTAGTAGTAGCGGCAGTAGTATATATTCATGGAACGTGGCCGATGAAAGTGAAGTTTTAAATCCACCCATCCGTCAATCTATGAACAGCAAATGTTTTTCAATTGTTCTTTAAAAATACTTTGATATCCCTCAATAAAACCAGTTCAAAATGATCCAACAAATGTTCAGTGTTCTCTTCTCTGTTCTCCTTTTACAGGGCTGTTGAATCATACGCTGTCAGTTTGATCCTTTTGTACATAAAACATTTGAAGGATATAAAAGTTAACACTTCTTACCAATGAGCACCAGAACCACACCTGCAGCTCCGTGCTGCTCCACCTCCCTGATCCAGTGGGGAACTGATTCAAAGGTGGATCGACGTGTGATGTCATAGGCCACCACCGCCCCGTGGGCACTGCGGTAGTAACTCTGAGTTATGGTGCGGAAGCGCTCCTGTCCTGCTGTGTCCCACACCTGTATCTGTAATTACACACAAACATCTGTTCAGCTCCCGTCCAGCTGTTAGGATTCACCGTACAGTCTAGAACCCACACCCTGAACACACAGCTGACAGCATTTCAAACAGGCAGAGAGCCACTCCTCCTCCTCTGAAGTAGAAAATAATCACTGAAATGATCAACGAGAAGGAAAACACGGAGTAATCACACAAGTAGATGTTTGATATTCAACGTCAAAGGGCTTTGTTTAGATGATAGATGGAGACGAATCCCTACGTGATGGCTGTGAACGTGGTCCCACCTTCACACACCTGCTGTAATATGAGAATGTGTCAGCAGGCAGAAGGCCCCTGGCCCCTACCTTCACCTTCCTGCCGTCGATGTCCAGGGTACGAACAGTGAAGTCAACCCCGATGGTGTTCTGCTGCTTCTCAATGAATGTCCCCGAGTTGAGGCTCTGCACGACACAGGTCTTCCCAACATCTGAGTCCCCGACCAGGATGATTTTAAACAGGAAGTGGAAGGAGTCCTCAGGCGCCCCTGCAGACTGCATGGTGAGGAGACAGCTGAGGAGCAGCTGTTCACACAGACACCTCTGAGGAAATCCACGGTCCACAATACAACCAATGGGGTTTGGTTAATCAGTCAAATATAAAGCAAAGGTCACTTGCTGGAAAGAAGCCATCTCTCAGTTATATCCATGTGTTTTAATCCCAAAAGCTTTTTCGTCTGACAGCAGTTGTTTTATGACGGTTTTCAGGCATAAAACCGTTTCATTCCCTTCTTCTATAGGGAATGAGCTTGTATAAACTGCATTTCATGCTGCTGTTGGTTCCATGTCTGTTGACAAAGACTTCAACAACAACCTGCACTTCGGCCCTTTCAGCTGCTTCATCCTGGGACACCTCCTACCTGTGGTAGGTGTGACCTCCAGCTGCCAGCCAACCCGCACCAATGCATCTTGGGACAGGAATCGCTCACTCGGATTTTGAGCAGGAAACATGAGTAGAAAGAAAACGTGATCTGATAATAGAGTGGACTGAACTGTTTGATACTCACCGTATCCGCTGATATTTAAAACCAATAAAATGTTTTTGCTAAAAGTGTGTAAAACATCCACAATGAACCCCTCCCACACACACACACACTCATTCACATCTAATACAAATGTAACAAATTCATCGAGAACAAGTCTAAACAAAGGATCAGACTGTTTATTGTGAAAACAAACAAACATGGGTGTGGGAGGAATCATCTCAGCCTGAACATTAACCAGACCAAGGAGATGGTTGATGATTTCAGGGGGTCACAGACAGCTAAGAGGGGGACGAGTAGACTCTACTTCCCATCCTTCAACGTTTGCAGCAGAATGCTGGCGATCTTCTACCAGTCTGTGGTGTCCAGTGACATCCACTCTACAGGATGAATAGCTGGACAAGTCACTGGACACAGCTTGGACACGTCTGAGTCAGCGACTCATGTCCATCATGGACGACCCCTCACACCCCATCACCTCGATGTGACAGACTCCCTGCTGTTAAACTGTACGTATTTAAACAGATCTATTTACCACTGCTCTGCAACTGTACATTCTGTATTTACACTAGAAGAAACAACATCTGCACATCCGTAGATAACTTATCTCTCAGTTTTACTGGAGATTCTTTTTACTTTTGGCTGCTGTGAATTTACCTCACGGGATGATTAAAGTACTTTTCTATTCTATTTTAAACTGATTCCGTCTGCACAATAACTGACTAAAATGACTGAATGATCTAATTAGTAGAATAACAGCGGTCTCTCTTGTGTCCGTAGACGAGGACGACCCTGTCAACCGTGTTCTGTCTTCTTGTCACTGCTCCATGTGCAGAATTACTGTACCTGTACTGCGTACCATCAAATCCGTTTGACAGTGGACAACAACATCCCTATGTGTTGATTTAATTACAACTTCAGGATCTGTGCGAGTGTCGATGGCGCCGCCGTCACTGGAGCCAATCTGCCATGTGAGCTCCTGTGCAGCAGCTGTTCTGGACTCGCAATGTTTCTGAATGGAAACGCCGCGCTCGGGCTCTGGGGGCCTCTTCTCTGTTTCTGGGGTTTCTTTTCAGACGTCGTGGTCGCTAGCGACTCTGGGGGAGGGGTGTGGATCGGCTTCCATGGGATCGGGTTGTAAAAGCTGGGCGATGGGTAGGATTTGTTGTCGGCACCTGAAGGAAATCACACACACAAAATCGGTGTCTTTCTGAATCAACTGCAAAAACGAGTCTCTACACGTGCATGAGTCGACGTGGTCCAGCCACAAGGTGATGGTGGGTTTTGGGGTCATATTTTGTTCACCTGGTCCAGGAGATGCATCAACAACCGAGTCTTCAGCCCAAACCAAAGTAACATCGGCGTCCACTCCACAGACATGAGGTGTTTGTACTAAGAGTCAGTCCTTCCCAGACAACCGACGTGATCTCTCTCACCTTTTGGGTAACACGGTGATCTGGGACATGCTCTGCTCTTTTCGTTGCTCTTTGCCAGCCACTCCTTAAACGTTTCTTCTGCCCTCCTGCGGCGTTCCTTCTCCTGCTCCTCCCTCAGACTTGCTTCCTCCTGAGAAAGGAAGAGCTCATGATATGTTCCTCATATTCGGGGCATTAAATCTTTCAAAGGCCAAAACATTCTAATCACTTTCTCCTTCTTTTCCTTTGCTATTTTTTCCTGGTTTTTCTTCTGCAGCCAGTCTTTGTACTTTTGCTGGGCTTTCCGCTGATTCTCCCTCTGTTTGGTCTGCTGCCTGTATATCTCTTCCTCCTCTTTGGTCAGTTTCATGAGTTGCTCCTGCCTCTCCTGTGGAGGTCACATCAGCAGATATTGGAATACTTTTATGAAATGGCACAAGACTATGACACGTTGTTATGGTGCGTTTTGCTGGGTATCAGTGATCACTTTTCTACCTGTTCTCTTTTCGTCCTCAGCCATTTTCTGATCTTTTCTTCCACAATAATATTCTTCTGCTTTGCTTCCATTTCCGCTTGTTCTTGTTTGTCCTTGAGTAAGTGCTCCTTCATTTAAAAAAAAACACACACATGAAATATATCAGTTCAAGAACAATGACATGACTTTCATGTACACAATCACACAAAGAAAAGCAGTTTTATGATTAAAAAAAAAAATCTGAATTAGCAGTGATTTGCCTCCTCTGCTCTCCTCTCCATTCTGAGACGGTCCTCCCTGGCCTTGTTCACCAGCCACACTTCCCAGGCACCGAGACCACATGAAACATCCAACCTCTGCTCTGAGGGGGACTTTGGGGGCTCACATCTAGGGAAAAAATGATTGTGAGAAATACATTCTTGCACTTCCTCTGTGTGACGCACTCAGTGCACCATAGGAAGAGTACCTGATTGGAGAAATACTCAGTCTGGAGTAGGGAGGTGACGGTCGGTGAGTCTCACTGGGCTCCTCTTCATCACTATCAAAACTGTCATGGTAGACGGGGGACAGCAGAGAAAAGGTGTCTTCGTCATCGGATAACACTCCGTGGTCCATGTCATCGGATGGTGGAGAGTGATTTTCATAGCTGGACTTTACAGGAGTCGAGCTGAAGCCATTGGACGGAACGGGCCGGTTCGGCATCCTCCCTCCAGACCTGACCAATCGATCAAACTCTGCTGCGTTACAACACACACACTTAATGATTCTGCACGGCATGGTAAATAACAAAGGAAGTTCTTCGGGAGCTTCATCAGCCTATTTTAACACCCTTCAGGTAAGCTAGGCTAACATTAACACCGAGTGTTTACGTGCAATAGAAAACTACTAACAGCTATGATTATTAGCCAAGCTAGCTTGTTTTTGACGCGTGTAAGTATTCAGTGCTGTTTCTTACTTTGATCGATTCCGTCTTAAAAGTCCCGACAGTCCTTAGAATCGCTACAGTTTGGGGGAATATCGCCCGATCGCCTGCCTTCCCCCAGCACGACAACAAAACAAGCCAGACAAACGTTTTACCATGATGCACCGCGCCGCCAAGCCAAGCTGAACCAGACGCCAGCACCGTAACCATGGTGACGCTTGCTCACTGTCTACTCAGAGAAAGTTTTAAAGCACAACTTTCGTAGCCTATATTAAATATTTGAACACAAAATGTGTGTATGTGTGTGTGTGTGTGTGTGTGGGGGGGGGTCTATTTAAATGTTTTTTCATTGATACACGAAATATGTTTGAACACTACAGACTTTCCATCTTGCATGTGCATTAATATTTGTGTTTTTTGTTTGTAGATCACAACTCTTGACATTTCAACTAATCTAAGAGACGAATGCAGACATGTGTCATGGTCATGAGTAAAAACATCAAATTCTCACGATTCTTATTATTTAGGATTCACAGTCATCCCTATACCTTTGGCTATTTCTGTTTTTTTTTTTAACTTTAATGAGTTTGTTGTTCTCTCCAACCTGAAATGCATACCAACTGTATCCGATATTTATTTTACATAGTCATCTATTTATAATCTCTTACAATCTGTAAATATTTCTGCAAACACCTTGTCACCATATTCACACAGTATCCACAACGTCAATATTCATAACTATACATTTTGATTATTCTTTGTATAGTGTTCAAGCTGTTTATATGTATTTTTATTTATAAAGTTTTTTAACTTATTGAACGTGCAATCTTTTTCTGCTTTTTCTTTTTGTATGTTTGTTTGTTTGTTTTTGTTTTGAAGATGTGCTTGTGCTTTCAATCATTTTAAAGAGGCACTTGTTGTCTTGCGGTTGTCGTTAGACAGCCCGTGCCCTCTGTCCAACTCCCATTTTACATCATCAGTTGAAATACAACAGGAGCGCCAAAATGAGCTTCTACACAGAGGGGGGGGCTGCTTTCAAGAAGAGCTGTGGTATTTGGGGAGTGCCTGTCAGTGCAGCATCACTGAATTAGTTTGTTGTTGTTGTTGTTTTATTTATCTTAATGGTTAGTTACGTTTACCATAAAACCTCAGCAACACAACCTGATGTGTTTTATAACATAAAGGAAGGGCACTTTTTAACTGTCCCCGTGAAAACACCCAGAGAAAATAAACAGTGTCTGTACCTAGTTGCTAATTATAGAAATATTTCTGAGATGCTCTTGAAATAATTCCCATCTATGAGTGATACAAGTTTGCATGGTCCACACTTCCTCGTGTCATGAAACAGCAGGACCATCGGACACCAGCACGTGCAGAAAGTATCGTGTCCGATCCTCCGATCCTGTGTCTTCAGCCACAAAGTCACATCAGAGTGTTGGGGCCCAGCCCCCGGCCTCTAAAGGTCAACACCCAGAGCTCTGCACTGTCACATCCGGTGAGAGCCCAGCCACCAGCTTGCAGGTGGGATGGTGGCAGGAGACACACAGAGACTGCCGGAAGGCAGAAGCCGACTCAGCCGGCTCCCCGAGACCACACATATGGACCAGGGATCGACACCAAAGTCCCGCAAGAAGCTCCAAGTCATCATCTGTGTTCTGCTGGTGGAGCTGTGTGAAAGATTCACTTTCTTTGGCATTGTCTGCAACATGATTCTTTTCTGCACCGTGAAGCTCGGCTACGATAACTACCTGGCAGCGACTGTCAACTTGTGCTTTATCGGCGCCAGCACTCTGACCCCTGTCCTGGTTGGGTGGTTCGCAGAGACCTGCCTAGGAAGGACCAAGGTGCTCTATTTGTGTTCTTTCCTTCACTTCTTCGGTAAGAACTGTCTGCTTTGAATTTTATCAAAGACTCTTTTGTCCGTTGTCTTCTATCTGTTACTGGTGCAATTTCAAAGTAAAATACCAACTCGGCCTATAAAGGAAAATACCTTAGACCTTCCATTTGAAAAACAGGCCCCATTGTAACATCTCCCTCGTGTAAAATCACAGAAATAAAAGCCTTTTGGAACAATTGACCTGGATACTTAGCAGCAAAACAAGATGTCAAAAACAGACTGAGGTAATATCAGGTGGAGAGCGCTGTGCCAAGAAGGGTGGGCCTCCAGAGGTGGGTGTGCAAGACAGGGATGTGTCTGAAAAAACAGTGTTTATAGTGGAATGACCTCAACAAAACAGATTACCAGAAGGAGGGACCAGGGAACCTATAGAATCTGTACACTTAGACCATCAGATCACCCCGGGGTAAATCAGGGGTTTATGACTAAATACGAATAAATACGGCTTGACTTGGAAGACTTAGTGGACTTTTTTTTTACTTACTTTAAGAGTACTTTATTTTGTCAGTCAGATCAGTGTTAAGGATTTTGAGATTTTGAGAAAAAAGCTAGTCCAGGCTCTGGAGGCCACTAGAGGCCAGATTGAGAGGGCACCGGCGGACCCTCCTTTCAAAGGTTGACCTCTTATCATTCCTTTTGAGGCAGACGTAGCTCCATAAAAGTCCCTCTATTTTCATTAGCGTTCTGAATAATTAATTCCACATGCGCCAAAGGTCATCAGCTCTGCTTATAGTGTGAGTTCAGATTCCTCCTGATGGAGGTCAGATTCCTGGTCATAGTCGTTGACCTTGACCTGACGTGTTCCCCTCCAGGAACCGCCATGCTGCCTGTGGTGGCCTTTCCCTTCGAGGATTTCTACATTGACACTCATCACATGACGCATCATTTGAATCCTCGGGATCAGCAGATCTTGTTCTACGTCGGCCTCCTGGCTGCAGCATTGGGCATCGGCGGCATCCGCGCCATCCTTTGTCCCATGGGAGCGTACAGCCTGCAGGGTTATAATCAGCACCAACTCCTGTCCTTCTTTAACTGGTGGGTGGTGTTTGCATCTGGATACAGCTGTTCACTAGGTTAGCCGCTCAAGCTTTTATCCTTCAGAGAGAAGTGTTTCAGTTTGTAGGGTATGTAAATCACGACTAAACTAAACTTTCTGTTAACCTTTCTTTTTTTTCAACTGGCAGTGCTGTGGGGAGATTGTCGGATTTCGAATTTTAAAATCTGAATTTGAGTACAAATATCACTGCGACCACAAAAATGCTCATATGTTCTTAAAATAATGACCATAGTGAGTCTTTTTTTTAAATTTTATTTTATTTATTACCCAAGTCAGTCTTCATGATGATTTTTTCAGTTTTTTAAAAATGTAAAAGTTAAAACATTGGCAATAATCTGAAGACGGCGACAACATGTAATACATATGATGATCTGTGTCTGACAGATCAGCGTGTGTGTATTGAAACTCGCTAGATTTATATGGATTAAGGAGAATGAAGGCCACTGTAAGAAAAACGGAATAACATTGGACTTATTTAAAAAAGAAAAGAATTCTTATTTTACTGACGTAATCCTAATAATCACAATGAAATTGGGATTTGTCATATGATTGGATGAACTTCATCCTCCACCTTAGTGGAAATTTGTCCTTGGATTTTCCAAGACATTTAACCACAGACAAACAAACATTGGACAACAGAAAAGGTGTGTCGGTACACAGCAGGTGAGGACATTACAGCCGACAAAGTCATCATTCAAAGAATCACAAATAAAAAACTAACACCATCTGCCATAGAGTAGTTTGTTTGATGAAATGAATGTCAGAGTGACCTTTGTCTTCATTACGTTTAGGTTCTACTGGTTGGTTAACCTGAATTCCACTGTTGTGTTTCTGGGTATCGCTTACATCCAGCAATCTGTGGCCAAAAACCTGGGCTTCCTCATCCCCTTCACCTCTGTGCTGCTGGCTCTCATTGCCATACACATGATGCGCAATAAACTCACCTACAACCCCAAGAAAGGTAACACACGTGCACAGAGACGGGTGGAACGCATAGAGTTTGTTTATTGTTGTTTATTTTTGTTTACTTGGCGTCCCCATTAGTCACTGCCTCAACAGTGACTGGGGTCAATCAAAATGACAAAAATGGCAATTGAAGATTCTCAAGCAAAACCTAATCATAAAAAAAGAACGAATAAATTAAAGAACAAATCTAATTCACACATCTACCAAAGTAAAATGGAAAAAAAGACTATTGTCCTTAATAACAAAGAATGATAAATTACACTAAAATAGACAAAAGACATACAGAAGTAAGAAAACTAGAACATCTGTCTCTGTCTTTATAACAAGTTCTTCTCAGTGTTTTTAAAACTGACTCTACTGGAAATTCAAACTAACACTTTTGGAGGTGTGTTGAGGTCCAGACATGGCTGGAGTTTGGAGTTAACCCCCTGCACACCCCTGGTAACCTCTTCATCACTCTCAGCAGGATGTGAATCAGCTCAACAGAAGGTCACTCTTCCATGACCCCTGCTGACGTCTGCTATCTGCTGCAAAAGCAAAAACTCTCTGATCAAAATGGTGTGAACGACCATCTCCTGCAGGACCATGTCAATCAGTGTCCCTTCTTTAAACCCATAAAAACATCACAGAAGACGGAACTACGGATGCTTCAGTTGTTAGATTCGTGTTAAAATGTATATACTATTGGACACATACTCCAGTGCCGACTATATTATTTCATGAGCACATCTATCACACACCTCAGTTGCATTGAATTATTATAAAGAGTTCACAGACTCAAACATGGTGAGAAAACTAGAATTCTTCTCTCACTTAACCGACAATTAAGTTCCAGATTTGAAGTTGGAGCTCTTTGTCCATGAGCCACCAGTCTACCAGTCATAAATATATTGATTACATTTACTTACAGTATCTCCACCTCTAACTTGTATCTTCGTGCATGTTCATGACGGGAAACCTCCGCTTAATTCGATAAATCTGAGTATTCTTCAATTGTGCCAATTGTTATAACTTTCTTTGAACGTGTTCAGGAAACGTCGGACGACTTTCGTCTTAGTTTCACCATTATTGCGTGTGAAAGCAGCAGCAGCTCCACCAACCCTGTTCTAGAACATTTTGCCATCTTTCCTTTTTGATACGGGTTTTGTCAAACAGGCGGGTCTTTGCTGACCACGCTGGGAGTTTTCCTGAACTCTCTCAAGATGTGCTGCCTTCACTACCGCCACCTGGGTGGTGATGTGTCATCTTGGCTGGACCGGGCCAAGGAGAATAACGGTGGGCGTTACAGCGAGACGCACGTGGAGAATGTGAAGGTCCTGGCCAGGCTCTTCCCTCTGTACGGGCTCCAGCTGCTGTACAGAGCCTGCGTCACACAGGCAAGTCGGCCGGAATCCTCTGGGTCTGGATGGCGAAGCACCAAAGAGGACCGTCCCCCATGTTTGGTTGTGTTTCCTGCAGATTCCTTCGGGTTACTACATCCAGACGATGAACTCCAACCTCCATCTGAACGGCCTCCTGCTGCCGATCGGTGCCATGAATGTAATCAGCATCTTACCTCTGCTGCTGTTGGCTCCACTGCTGGAGTGTGTCACATCCTGCTGCCTCTCCATGGAGAGAAGTCCACTGGCACCCACAAAGGTCATCAGTAAGTATTTCCATGATCATTTGATTCATTTTTCATTTTTTATTTTGACAAAATGTGATAAAGATAGATGGAGATAGATGGATAGATAGATAGATGGATGGATGGATGGATGGATGGAGAGATGGATAGATGGATGGATAGATAGACAGACAGACAGACAGACAGACAGACAGATGGAGAGATAGATGGAGAGATAGATAGATGGACAGACAGACGGACAGACAGACAGATATATAGACAGACGGACAGACGGACAGACGGACAGACGGATAGACGGATAGATGGATAGATAGATAGATAGATAGATAGATATCTCTCATCTCTCTCATCTCTCTCCTCTCTCTCTCTCCCTCTCCCCCTCTCTCTCCCTCTCTCATCTCTCTCATCTCTCTCTCATCTCTCTCATCTCTCTCCCTCTCTCATCTCTCTCCTCTCTCTCTCTCTCTCCCTCTCTCATCTCTCTCTCTCATCTCTCTCTCTCTCTCCCTCTCTCATCTCTCTCATCTCTCTCTCTCATCTCTCTCATCTCTCTCATCTCTCTCTCTCTCCCTCTCTCATCTCTCTCCCTCTCTCATCTCTCTCATCTCTCTCTCTCATCTCTCTCCCTCTCTCACCTCTCTCATCTCTCTCATCTCTCTCATCTCTCTCTCTCTCCCTCTCTCATCTCTCTCCCTCTCTCATCTCTCTCATCTCTCTCTCTCATCTCTCTCCCTCTCTCATCTCTCTCTCTCTCATCTCTCTCATCTCTCTCCCTCTCTCATCTCTCTCTCTCTGTCTCTCCCTCTCTCATCTCTCTCCTCTCTCTCTCTCTCTCTCTCTCCCTCTCTCATCTCTCTCTCTCATCTCTCTCTCTCTCTCTCCCTCTCTCATCTCTCTCTCTCATCTCTCTCTCTCTCTCCCTCTCTCATCTCTCTCATCTCTCTCTCTCTCTCTCTCCCTCTCTCTCTCTCTCTCTCTCACACACACACACACACACACACACACACACACACACACACTGCTCACTATTCAGCA
>CAAKHB010003092.1:120239-135239 GCA_901007665.1 Aeoliscus strigatus | reverse complement strand
GATCGCAAGCTGTCGCCTGCAGACCGCCTGTCACCTGAACAAACTGGATGGGATCCTCCACCAGTGACAGCAGGTTGACTTGATCCTCCAGTCTCCTCAGCTCCGACACTTGACGCTTCAGTCGTCCCAGGCGGACGTTGGTCCAGTCCACTCCGGCTTTCTCAGCTTCTCCGACCCTCTCTCGCATGGCGGCGCACTTCCTCTCCACAAAGCGAACGTATGACCGCACGTGCTCCTCACACTGTCGCTCAAAGCCGACACACACCTCCCATGCAGCATCCTTGTGGAGAACACCATCATTTCTACACTGTTTTGTCTGAACTCTGACTTCATATAAAGGGTCAATCCGTAAACTTAAAGGTGCTTTTTGTCCTGTCCTAAAGTTAAACTCGTCTCCTCGGTGTATATTGCAGATACACGTATTTCTCCTCTGTTGTTTGGACTACTTTTAGCACCAATTTGGTTGTACAACTTGACAATAAAAGACGATTGCCTCTGTAAGCGGAAGGATTTTCAGCCGTCAAATACTTTATACCCCTGCGGGAATTTATCAATATCATCGGCCACTTTTCTAGGACGTCCTGAGCTATATTTACACTCACGTTATGCAGTTTGAAGCCTTTTACATGAACAAGAACGGATGAAAGAAAAAGACTCACTCGAATGGCGTCTGCAGCCTGCGTCAGCTCGGAAACTTTACTCTCTGAAATCAAGAGTCTGTCTGCTATTTCCCTTTTCGTCCTTTCCAGATGAGTCTGGAAGAAGAAAAAAAAACACAAGCCATGAGTCCATCATGACCTCAGTGATGAGAAACTCCTTTCTTGACGGGCTGAACAGACTTACCTGCATCTCACCCTTTTCTTCTGCAGCTGACACGGTGTCGTGACCTCTGTGCTCGTTCATGCACAGAAGGCAGATGAACTGCCGGTCGGTGCGGCAGTAGATCTCCAGGAGTTTGTCATGGTGGCTGCAGATGCTGTCTTTGACCTTTGCGGAGGCCTGGATCAGCTTGTGTTTCTTCAGCGGCGGCACGTCATAGTGTGGCTTCAGGTGGCTCTCGCAGAACGACGCCAAGCACACGAGGCAGAACATGCGAGCTTTACGTTTCACCTCCGTGCAGGCGTCACACTGGACGTCACCGGGTGAAGCGTAGGCATCGGCACCAGCACCAGCGTGTGATGTGCTCCTTTGCTCCTCCAACACGTCAGCCAGCAGCGTGTTCCTCTTCAGTTCGGGCCTGTTGCTGAACGTCTGCCTGCACTGAGGGCAGCTGTAGGTACTTCCTGTATTTCTGTCCCAGAAGGAATTGATGCACCTGATACAGTAACTGTGGCCGCAGGCGGTCGTCACTGGATCTTCCAGTAACTGTAAGCAAATGGAGCAGTCGAACCGTCCGGCGTTAGCCATTTCTTCCTGCTTTAGTCACTTTCATTTTCACAAGAGGAGTGGTTTACTGTCCCCTGTGGGCGGGAGCGGTTTCCTTATCTGCGTCACTGCCAGTGAAAAACAAAGCTCCATTCTCACCGTCAGACTTAGAAGTAAACAACACAACACAAAACCATCCTAATGAAAATACAACACATCTCAGTTGCTCGTTTTAAAGGAAAATGCACTTTCACCTTTAAAAAAGTAGTAGAAGAAGAATGTCAAAATTTGTACCTCATTTCCGGAACGTGTGCGACGGCACAACTTGATTTGAGACAGTACTACCCTGTTGAAATTTGCACACTTGGCGAGTAAGTACATTGTGTGCATCAAGTGTACTAAGGGAAGTGTGTGATTTGAGACACAGCAAGGGTGTGGACACACAGGGGGAGGACAGGAACAAGAGTACACGGTGAAAAGAACTGAAGGTCTCACACAGGTTCAGGGAAGATGAAAGAAAGAATAGAATGTTCGTCTGAAGTGACTCGAAATACTATTAGTACTACTATTACTGTACTCTAAATACATATTCAACCAAAGCAGAACCAAAAAGGCACCACAGCCTTTGTATGTATGAGGAGTTACAGCATTAACGGGGTGGAGACAGCCTGTTTGTTCATTCCACCATGGTTCAACATGTGCTCATACATGGATGGAGGAGGTGTCTTATGAACACACACGTGTCGCCATTGTTTCAATAAAACACACATTGTCACTCTCTATGCTCATATCTTATTTATATCCACACCATTCAGTTTGGGTAGCGCTGGCCTGGGGTCTGTGTGGGGTTTACATACTCTGCCCCACGTCTGTGTGGGTTCCCTCCGGGTACTCCAGCTTCCCCCCACCTCCACCAGCATCCGGAGGTCAACTGGTCACTCTAAAGCTAAATAAACTCTAAAACGGTTGTCTGTCCTTCATGTGGCCCTGTGACGTCTGCCCGTTGACAGCTGGGATCGGCTCCAGCACGACCATCTCAGTTCGTCTCAACGGACTTTGTAGTCGGCCCACTACAACGTCATCTGTTCTTGGACCCTCATTTATCAACTCACTGTGACGCTCTGAGGATCGTAGACTGACTGATCAGTAGTACACACTCCTCACATGGACCTGATAACTACACTTTACAAGCAAAAAAATGAAATGAAATGTTACACTGCAGAACAGAACTGTAAATTAGAAATTAAAGAGTGTACCAGTACTCGTACGTATCATTGCATTCAGCCATTTCCTTGCAGAATACTAACAAAAGATAATAAACCCCAGTGCTGTAGACTTGGGCAGGGGACCATCCTCATTTTGGTGGCAGTATCTTCACTGAAGCTCCTCTGGTGACCATGATCCCCGGGTACAGAGGCTGGGAGAATGTGGTCTGCACTCGGTGGAGGAGGATCATTTCACCAGAGTCGGACACGCTGTAGAAGAACAGACTCCCCGCCTCGTGGTTCAGATACACTCCCACAACAGACGAGCAGGAGACGGATATTTTGGTTTGGACCCCGTGGTGCCAAAAGCCACAACCGGAATACGAGAGGGAAATGCACCAGGACGTGTCGTTGAATCCAAAGCCAGACTCTTCCACCTCTCCCCCTTTATAGCACACCGCCACCTCCACTCGGGGGCCCCTCCACTCAACCTCCCAGTAGCAGACTCCGGTCAAACCCTCAGCGCACAGAACTTGATCATATTTGGTAAATCGCTCTGGGTGATAGGGGTACCTCTGGGCTTTCTTAATCCCGGTCACCTTGCTGTTTCCCTCAGAGAGCAACAGATGCGCAAACGCCGTGTTGGGATCCAAACTGAGGTGGCAGGAATCTGAAACGAAGATTTTGCATTTACATGAACTTGTGGGAAGAGTTGGAAGGAAAGAAAAAAAAAACTCACAGAGAGAGAACTCGTGTCTGGTATTCAGAGCTGGCTCAGCTGAAAATGGAGAGAAAATATGTGTTGTTATTCTGACCTCTACAGGGAAAGAGAAGAAGTACAATCTGGCATTGTGACGTGTGGAATTCATTTACCCGTAGCCGACATTTCCCCGACGGCCTTTGTGATGTTTTCCAGTTTGTCCTTCAGGTCACTAATGGCCGTCATCACAAAATCAAACGGCGTGTGTAGCGGCTCGTTGACGTCCGAGGTCCTTTCAGGTTCTGTACTGTCAAGAACCGATTGGTAGTTCTGAGGGAAGTTAAAGACAGAGACACCATGTCCACACAGAGCCCTGGACGCAAAACAGAATGTGTGTGATTGTGTTTGAGCACCTGAAGGAAATGAATGTGATCCTCCGTCAGTGCGATTTGCTTCAGTTTGACCTCCCTCTGCCTCAGCTCAGACACCTCCCTCTCCAGACGGGCCACTAGTGTCTGCATTCGACTCACGGCCGCCGTCTCCTGGACTCTGATCTGGTCCTGAACAGCACGACGCCTTTTTCCCGCCATCTGGACAATTTCCGTGTAGGCCTTCTCGTTTAGATCTGCTGCTTCATCTGCAGAGCACTGAGAGAAGAAGACACACAGATGAGCTGCATGTTCCCCCAGAGAATCTGACACATGGAGACAAAAACTCACCTTCAGCGCTTTCATTTTCTTTAGCAGCAGCTGGAGCTGCTTCACTCTCTCCTGTATTTCCTGCTGGTATCTTTGGTTTTTCTTTCCAAATTGTTTCTGAAAATAAATTCATTAAATTAAATTGTTTGTGTAACACAAATTCATCATTTATATTACTGTGCTTTATTTCCATTCTTATTTAACATCTCATATTTCTTATTTTTTCATATTGAAGATTTTAGCAAATGTTATTTGTTTCATTTTTTCCTTTCAACTGTTGGAAGTTCACTCTGGGATAAATAAAGTACTTCTACTTCTGACCTGACTCACCCTGAAATGAAAACAAATCGAATCTGCTTTCATGACCCAGTATGTGGATTCCATGTTTACTGTGATGTGAAGTAGCTGGACAACACGTTTACAACAACCTGTTTGTGTTTCCTCTCTGCAGCAGCTGAGACAGTCTCGTGACCTTTGTGCTCGTCCATGACACAAAGCAGACAGATGCACTGGTCATCACTGCGGCAGTAGACCTCCAGAAGCTTGTCGTGCTTGGGGCAGATCTTCTCTTGCAGGGATTCTGAGACCTCCACCAGCTTGTGCCTCCTGAAAGCAGCAGACTCATAGTGGGGCCGCAGGTGAGTGGCACAGTATGATGCCAGACACACCAGACAGGTCTTGACGGCTTTCAGCTTCCTCTCAATGCAGAAATCACAGCCTACGTCTCCTGGGACGAGGTCCTCCTGCGCAGGAGGGGACAGATGTTCAGCAGACACTCTCCCCACCAAGTCACCCAGCACTGTGTTCTTCTTCAGCACAGGCCTGGGCCTGAAAGTGTGTCTGCACTGAGGACACTTGTAAATCCCGGTGCGTCCCTCCCGGTCCCAGCAGCCATTTATACAGTCCATGCAGTAGCTGTGGCCACACTGAAGCGTGGCTGGATCCTTCAGAACATCCAGACATACTGAGCAAAACACGTCTGCCTGTCTGCTCTCTGCCATCTTGATCAGAGTTCACTTTCGTTTACCCAAAAAGAAAGTGATTGTTTGATGGGAGTGGCTTCAGTTCCCTTAACCCTTTATAGGGCACTGGTTGTAATACATGGAAGTACAAACGTTCATCCAATTCACAGAAAATCCGTCAATAAATAAACCTTATTTCGTAGATAAGAGAAAAGATGAAGAGTTGGAAGTGATCAAATATGGTTTCTCATCCTATGAGGGGTTGAGGGGAAGTTGTTGACAGGGTGAAAACGCAAAAGTCTGAGATTAATGATGAAGAATTTGAGCTGTTAATTCACGTTTGACGTTTGGATGAGAAGAACTCGTCATGGGGGCGAAGGATCGGAAGAGGAGAGAGAGACTCGTCACATGCGAGATTTAAGCGCAGCGCGAGATTTCGCTGGTTGCCAAGGAAACGAGAGCGCAGCATTCGGAAGGTGCGGAGGGCGGAAGAGGCGGTGCGGGCGTTTCGTCCTGCTGATGTTTGCCCCAAGGACAAGGAGTTTGAGACGATGGACCGTTGGGATACCATCAGGAGACGTTTAGACGACTTTTCCCGGAACGTTCTGTTCGACCGGAGTGGGACCGGGGCTCCGTCGAAGCAGCATGGCGGGTTTTTTCGACACGGTAAAATGCAGCGAGCTAATTAGCATGGTTAGCTAGCGACAGTGAAGACAAAGAGGCCAAACTTTCCCTGAGCTGTATTTACTGCCATGTCTGCCGTCCGTCCGTTCAGATCAGCAGGTTCTGTCCAGTCTTCAGCTCCAGATGTCTCTGTCCTTCAACATGTGGTTCTTCCCCCTTTGGTGGATCAGTGAAACTGTGATGCTGCAGCTGAAGGTGAGAGTATTATTGTCTTGCTAACAAGCCACATTAGTCCAGATAAAACCCACTAACCTGCGTCATGGTCATGGTCATTCCTGCCAGTACCCCGTCTTGCCTCACTACTACAAGTTTATCCTCGTCACCGTTCTCATCCTGATGACTCTGATCGAGGTCATCAGACTTTATCTTGGTTATGCGGGGAACCTGCAGGAAAAGGTAAGTCCTCCCTCGCACCAACAAGATGGCTCTGTACAAAGCTTGTTTCAGAGTTTCTGTGTCATCTTCTGTCTGTGGAAGGTCCCAGAGTTGGCTGGATTTTGGCTGATGAGCATCCTGCTGCAGTTCCCACTCATCTTGTTTCAGCTCTTTAATGAAGCCATTCTCATACTGCCCCTGGAAAGAGGCGTTCACATCGTCCTTGCCATCTTCATACTCTCACAGGTATGATAACACTTCTTTAGATGGATTTCACTGCAGTGAATACACAGTGAACATTGTTTTAGAGCAACGGTGTCAAAAATATGGCCCACAGGGCCGAAAGTGGTCTGCCGGCGGGTCCAATCCGGAGCCCTGGGATGATTTTGCAAAGAGTGAAAGTTGCATAGAAAACAGCAATTACTGTTTTTCAGTTAAAGACGGTGTTGTCCCACTTCGTAGCTCCACTGAAATTTGTGTGGTGAATCAGTTCAGGTCTGGATCACTACACACTACACCGTGTGAGAATTTCAAATCATAAAAGGAAAAATACTGTACTCTTCTGTTACCTGTAACTAAACATTTTGTAAAGATCATTGATTAAATATACTTAATATATTAAATTTAATTTTATTGAATTAAATATACTTAAATATTCTTCAGAATGTACATGTAGGTCTGTTGTTGTTATTTAGGTTATTATGCTGTTATTGAGAGTTATATAGTTTGACACCTCTGTTCTTGATCATTGGATAAGTTGTGTGTTTGTCTTTCCACGATGATCCAGACTCTCTTTGGCTTCGTGACACTCCGGGACCTGGTCAGATACACAGAAAGCCAGTTTCGTCTCCGACAGTTAAACGAAAATCTCCGGTTTTAACCTCGCTGCAGCGTTTGGACACTTGTTGACATTCTGACTCAGAGACCTCTTGTATTATTGTTGATCACTGATGATAAAGACATTATCTATTTTTGTATTTCATTCACAAATTGCATCATGGTATTATCGTGTTGTTTTTGTATATTTGTAAATAAATAAATGTATTGTTTTTTGCTAATGATTGTCATTGGTTAATTTTTACCAGTTTGGACAGAAAACAGAACACAGAACAATGGAGTTATACCTTTATACAAACACTTTGTAAACCATTTTCTTGGAGTACTTTTAACACTGTACTCTGCATGTACTGACGATCCAAACCTCAGCTGACCTGGCTTGTCGTGGCACCGTGAATGGAAGAACTGGTCCACGTGCACATCCGACCTGACTTTAGACCAGCTGCAGCATAACATGAATGAATCACTGTGTGGATATTTCAGCATCACTCACGCCGTATCCCAACACATCTTTTGTTGTTCTGGTGAAACACAGTTTCACAAACTAACTCATGTTTTTTTCAGAATTAGAAGTGGATCTGCCTTTCCCAGTAGGGGTTGAAGTCCAAAGTGATGCCGACTGTGAAGGTCTTTTGACCATTTGGCTGTCAGGACACGATTTAAACAGGCTTTCATTTGCTGAGTGACAGGGCCTGACGTCCTCAGCCTGATGTCTACCTACGGAGCCGTTTTTTCCCTGTGAAGGTGTCAACTTCTTTGTCACAGGGGGTAAAACACCTGTTGGCCGTTTTTCTTCAAATGTCTTCTTGCTTATGCTGAGGAGAATTACAAATGAAACGGCAGACGTTATCAGGGGAATACTGCACAGGACTATGTGCAGCAGCAGCAGTAACCTGTGTTTACTACAGAACCGTAGACATTGACGGCTTTGGTGTGTGAGCTTTTACCTCCTTTTCCATAAGTCAGTGCCCCTCAGCACAGGCACAAATACACTGTGGTGTGGTTCAGTTTCCGACTGGTTGCCATCTCTCAGGTTCTGCCCTCCTCCTGGTAGACATCACAGTGACAAACCCACTAGATTAATAACAAGGCTGCAAACAACGGTAGCGATCATCTTTTCCAGTATTTGATAAGGTAACCCTCTGTAGAAGCTCCTGTCTGGTCCTCAGGGATGAAGTAACGTGGCACTCCTGAATTTCCTTGTCTTTGACAGTAACAGCCCTGGAGCTTGTCGTACAGGAATGAGGGAGACCTGCCACAGGAGGACAGGAGGGATATATCAGACATGGTGAATAACCTGAACACGTAGTTAGGTGTCAAAGACGAAGATGCAGTTTTACCTGTGAGGTGTGTGTAAGCCTGAAAGAGAAAGTGGACCGACAATTTAACACACTTGAATTAACTGAGAAAGGACCAAACAGGTCATCAGACCCATGTGGAACTGCAGTGATGTGCAGACCTAACCTCTGAAAATGCTGTTGGAGACGTAGGACGGTCGCGATCCGTGCTGCTGCAGTGGAAGGAAGTGCAGCAGCTGAGACGAGCACTTCCACTGTCCTGTGTCCTTCTCTGTGGCAAGAACACAACTCAGTGTCCCTTGTAGGAGTTTCTTTCCTACACTTGATGATCGGGGAAAAAAAACCCTTGCATGACTGGCTGAGCAACTACCTGTGTGAGACGCATGAGTGAAACTGCTGAGATGTGGAAGTCGTTTTCCCACGAGATGCTCGTCTTCCACATGGACCTCCTGCAACACAGGGTTTCCCACGACTGTGACTATGGATCCTCCACGGGAATCGATGTCAAATCAATGAAGACGTTAGTGTCTCGACCACAGACGGTGTCAGGAAAGTGACTTTGGAGATGGAATGTGCTACGAGTACAAGTTGCCCTGTTTAAAATGTCACAGCTAATTCCATTTGACCAGTTTTCTAAATGCTGGATGGATTTTCTCCACTGTTTCAAATGTTGAGATGTGTCAGTGTTTGAACTTCCAGCAGCATCAACACTGACGACCGTCAAATCACACATCAATTAACACCATTATCATTCAGGACAAAAAAATGATAAAAACAGATTTAAAAAAAGATCATTAAACATACACATTTTTGCAGATGTGACTAAAATTATCATCATGAATAATTCCACATTTCCTGTTAGTTACCTTTTTTTTTTCCAGTGATGTAACTGATTATTGTTAGGCTGATTTTGAAATTAAATTCAACCACAGTTAACCAGCCTGTCTGACCACCTAGTGTTTTACCCATCGACAGTGTTTCAGTCCAAGCAGAGCAGTCAGATGTTTCAACGTGTGTGCGTTTTCGGAGAACGTGGACTTTACCTTAACATGCTCACGGCCCTGCATCAGGGTCACCGGACTGACCTCACGAGAGATAGTGAGGGCTTTTCTCAGCGATGGCATCACCTTCATTTTCTTCCTGCGCCTTCGTTTCACCTCCTCTTGAATGCCCTGTCCCTCAGCATCCTTCCTGGGCAGGTTAGGTCCCTGCCAAGACCACTCACTCACTGTTTAAACCAGCTAACATATAACCACTGCTGCAGTTACTGTCTTACGTTATGTTTCAGGCTCCTGGGAATAACCTTTGCAGGTGCCTTTTTCTCCGCCGGTCGCAGCCTGTTTCTCTCTTTACGACTCATCAAGCGTTTCTTTTTCGTCTTCACTGCAGTTTGCTGTGCGAGAGAGCAGCAGCAGCGTGTGGTGAACGTGAGACAGACTGTCGTGTTCTCTGCCAATGAGCGTTGAATTAGTATTGCGCAGGAGGTCAGACGGTTGTCTTACCTGTGGGTGGACAGTTTGCGTATGGTTCAACAAATGAACTGGAAGTCCGTCAGAATCGGAGCTATTTGAACCACTGGTGCTGTCAAAGCAAGAACATACAGGGTAAACCTCAATGTGACGGAGTGTTCCAGTCAGAATAGAAATAAAAATTTGTAAAAAAATAAAATTAAAAGGTAAATTTACCTGGTTTCCAGATCAGACACAGAGAATTTATAGTCTTCGCTCAGCTCCCTCCCCAGTCTCTCTCTGGCCTTCTTTTTCAACAAAGCTGCCAGCTCTTTCAGACAGTGAGAGGTCTGACAACGACAAAGTGGAAGCTGAATCACATGGGGATACCACGTGGTGCAGCTGTGACATCATCAGACTGATTCCTCTCTCACCTTCGTTGGATCAGGATCATAATAGTCCAGCAAGGTGTCACAAAGGTAAAAGCCCAGTGACTTCAGATCATTAGTGGTAAAATGTGTTCCCTTCCTGTCTCCTAAATTAAATAAAATGCCATATATGAAACACACACACACACACACACACGCACACGAGTCAGCACATCCGATGAGTCGGAACTCACCCAGAGTGGAGCCTCCAAACGTGGCCTCCATAGTGTAACTGTTCCTGATGCCGAGTCTCCACATTGCAATCCGCCCTGTTCCCTCTCTGCTCTTTTGCACGCGGAATTTACAGCTCTTGAAGGAGAACTATGGAAATAAGAGTGAGATTACGTGTGCACAAACAAATACCAAAATATACATTTAGAGGCGACTCTCTACCTTGTTCTTGGCATTCTTGCTCATCATCAGCGGGAACACGCGCTCATGGAGCTTCGGCGACACCTCGCCTCGGTTGCTGCAGCCATACATGAACACGTTGTTTTTACGGTTGTGGCCGTGAAAGTCGCAGTAAAGAAGGACATCAGTCTCCGTTTTCAACCTGGGGAAAAGGAGTTTGTAGAGGACAGTCCTGAGTGGTTGGTGTTTCGGTATTTCAAATGGAAAAAAAAAAATTCTATCTTTCTATCTTGTTTAAACTCTTGCTTTCTGGTAGTACTGTATCTGAAAAAACCCTTTGACTCAACCCTGCCTCACCGTTCCACCATGTTTCTTGTGTGCCACACACAGGGAAAGGAGTCTCTGAGCAGTGTCTTGTAGTTTCTGTTGAGGTCCCTGCCTGCCAGGGAGCAGCGGGAATTACCAACCACCACACCATCGGGGTTCAGCATAGGCACCACCTGAGACAGAGGGAGATTCTTTATTCATGCAGAGAAAACACACTGAGGTATTTCTTTCAGGTAGACAATATATCAGGGTCTAGAAATAGTTACAAAATAGAATTACAAAATATTCCACGAGAGCAGAAATGTATGGATCACTAACAGGCAGATGCGAGAACGTTCTCACCTTAAAAACAAAAGTGTCCCGGAGCAGCTGAGCGTCAGCTGAGTCCCCGAGCAGGAAGTCAAGGAACCCTTCCATCATCCAGGAGCTGGTGGTTTCTCCAGGATGCACTCGGGCCGTCACCACCACAGCTTTCTTGGCCCTGCCATCCACCCTGCCGACCCCTCGGGACGTCACCGTCACCACATACACGGCGTTCCCAGCCAGGCTGTGACACAGCACCCGCACCTTGCAGTAGGACACGATGGCCGGGTTGGAGGAAATGCACCGGAGATATCGCTGCAGGCGTGAGTACGTGTAGGGGTAGCAGTGGGCCAGGTAGCAGGTGTCGGACTCGTATGGGAACTGGAGCGTCCAGGTGAGTGAGTAGAGGGAGATAGGGTCCCTGGTATTCTGAGGACAAACACGAATTTTAACCATGGACGAAGTCAGGCAGCACAGACAATCTGCATATAAAAACAACAGCTCGGTTCTCTTCACTCAAAAGATCTGACTCGTTCACAAACGTCACGTCTCACATCCTCCACCTGACTTTGACCCTCTGAGGAATCACCCACCTGACTGCTGCTGCTGGAGTATCTGATATTGGAGCCGGTCCGTTGCCACCCGGCTCCTCTCTCCTGAGCAGCTCGCTCAGAGTAGAGCAGCGGTCGCATCCCCTGCGAGTACAGGCTGCTGCTCTTCATCAGGTTGACCACAGTGAAACGGTAGGTCACGTCAGCCTCCATGTTTCTGATCCTGAAGTAAAACCACTGCGTGTGTTTCCTGGTGTACATGTCTGTGCGCAGTGTGAGCTCATAGTCATTTGCACCGCTGTGTGTGTGTGTGTGTGTGTGTGTGGGGGGGGGGGTAGAGAAAGTATCTTAGCCGTATGCTAGAGAAACAAAACAATGATTGAAGAAGCCGCACCCTAGACACTCACACTTGCACGACCTTCTGGAGGTTTCCACTCTCGAATCGGGACTCAAACTGAAGAGTCCGGTCAACTGGAGTGATGTCATAAGTTGCATTTTTAATGGGCCCCCTCGATCCTCCGACTCGAGAGCAGGTGAAATACGGACACTTAGTGGCTTAATAAAACAAAAAAGTATGGACAGAGTATGGACATGAGGAGAGAAGAGAACACAGAACGTTAGTCTGACACAGCTATCGAAGGTCTGATTGGATACACGTCCTTTGACACTGGCATCACATTACCACTGGCTTGTAATGTTAGGTTTTATTGTGACATATTATTATCATAATATTAGTAGTATTATTATTGACTTATCACACAGTTACCATGGTCGATGCAGTAAACCACTTTTCTGCTGTGCTCCTCAGACGGTACAGGCGTCCTCTCATGTCCTGTGGGTTGATAGAAAGGTTCTGGTTCCGGGGGTTCCCACTCTATAACACAACAACACAGTGTGAGTACGTGTTATACCTTCTGCGTTACATTTCAACAAAAGACTTCATTTTCCTTACCTATGTGATGGATAGCATCGCAGGCGACCTCACACTCTATGGGCCAGCGGGGGCGGGAGATAGACGGGAACCTGACCAGATCTAGTGGAGCCCTGAGACTCAAAATAGGTCGGCCACCGTCAAAGTCGACGAGCAGCTGCCTGGTCCGCAGTGTCCGACTTATGTTCATGCATACTGTGTGGAGCCGGGAAAGAGTCTGTCAGGTCACGCTCCTGTTCTTACAGCACAAAGAGTCAAAAGTCTAACGATCTGATGATATCACCAACTAGACCTCAAGCTACAGTTTAACAAAGAGTGTACATCTCCACATTCAAATGTAATTCTGTTGTATCATATTTAGTATATTTTTGATTTTCAAGTGGGTTCTTACCATGTTCAAAGTAATGAATACATTTGCAAAGAATGGTTATCTAAGTCTCTGCTGTTTTCATGTCCTCTAACCAGTTTTCATATCGTGTCACAACACAGCCTCGGCCTCTTGAAATACAACATGGTGCTTACTGATCACATCATCAATAATGTTTAATAAATAACTTCTTGGGTAATGTTTTATGCAGTTTTCAGTGGTGCTACTATCATTTCTACAGGTTTAATGAAAAGCCTTAGTTTGTTTATTCTGAAAGGAACAAAACTTAATCATATTCTTTCTAATTTCAGAATTACTCAGAATTCAATTCTAATATGAAACTCTAAGTACATTTGGTTCAATTTCTGGCAGTTTATGTGAATAGAATTTAATATTCTGAATATTATTAGTACCCCACCTCCAAAAAAAAAAAAACCTGTTTCATGGAATGTGCAAAACCGGAATGTGAGTGAATGAGTAACTGATGACGAGAGGTGGGGTGATGGGGACCCAAATGAAAAGGACTCAATAAAAAGCCTGCAGGTGATTCTATGTGAGCTGTACACAAACAGGAGCTCAATGTAGCCTGTGTGTAAAGAGCTTACACTGCCTCTTCTCTGCCAGATGGTCCTCGTCTGCCTCTGCGGTGGAGTCACTGATGTCAGATTTGTGCAGATGGTAGGCATTCCACCAGCTCCTGATCGCAGAGATGGCTTTGAGTGATGTTCTGGCCCCCTAATTGGGAAAATCCACAACAGCAAGGGGTGTAATATCTCTCATTCTATGTGAAATACCCACAAATACAAGTGCATGTCAAAAAAAATGTGAACATCATGGAAAACCTCAATGGTTTCGGTCAGTTATGTCCGAAAGAGAAAACTGTATTTTCACAACTAATTTTCTATAAACTAGAACGTTTCGACAATGTTTTATTTTTTTTTTTTTATTTCAATTCCAGCCTACAGGTCTAAAAATATCAGGATATTTTGTGTCACATTTGAGTAAACCACTATTAATGCAGTTTAAATACCATAACTCTTGTTCAATACACATGACTGCAATCATGGGGAATGTTGCTGACATGGCAAATGTCCATAAGAGATTAACTGACACCCTCCACAAGCAGGGTATGCCACAGAAGATCATTGCTAGGACTGGCTGTACCAAACATTATTCTTAGGACGTCCAGATTCCTCTCTTGGATGAAAGTTTGCACTTTGCATTTCATTTGGAAATCAAGGTCCCAGGCTCTGGAGGAGGATTCGAGAGGCACAGATAGCTCGAGTGTGTTGTCTGGTGTGACGTGTCCACTGTCAGTGATGAAGACAACGCAGCAGTGTACCAGGAGATTTTAGGGGACTTCTACAACACCTGAGCAGAAACACAGACGGATCATCTCCATGCCCAGCCTCGCCTCCTTGATGCAGTTTACTGAACACACACTGGAACATACTCTCAATAATTTGACCTTTATGTATTGTGTTTGATGTATTTTATGTATAAATTCTTTGTTTTTGACTGACTGATTTTATGAAATATTCTATTTTCAGTGCCTATTTTTATTTCCATGACCTATAGGCAATATTTATCAAAATTAGAGCAAAACATACATGACATACATCTGTCCTCATGTAAACCTCATGTACCTGACAACATGATAGATGTATGTTACATCAATATACTTCTGTGATAAGTAAAACTCAATCAACATTTTTTTTATTCATTCAACCCCCGAGTACTTTGATTCAAACCATGAAACGTTCATATATTTTAGATTTCGATAAACTGAAAAATTCCACAAAAAAAACATGATATCTAATCTGAGATTTAAAGTGCATAATCAATGGTTTAGTCAAATTAATTTCCGGAGATGCACGCGTCAGATGCACGCGTCAGAACTAGGCGGTTTTAAAGTTACGTTAAGGTCACGAGGCACAGAGGAAATACGGAACACCAGGAGTGAAAATCAGTTGGAGACTTACATACGAACTTCTGAGGGAGGGGTCTCTCGCAGGCATCTTGTCACCAGTCACTTGTCTTTTAACACAGCGAGCTAAATTAGCTAGTTAGCTGAAGGCGCGTTCACCGCGCGGCTTCTTTTCTTCATCGACATGAATCACCAGAAGGAGCTCGTTCGTACTCAGAGTGTCTTCGTCACCTTCGAGCGACC
>CAAKHB010003092.1:104292-117289 GCA_901007665.1 Aeoliscus strigatus | reverse complement strand
GTGGGGCAGCTGGGGCACAAGTAGATGATCCTGCAGGGACAATGTGATTTCTTTAGTACAACGGTACCACAAATGTTTACTACCCGCAACAAATACAAAGGTGTACATGAACTGACCTACTACCGCTCCAGTACATGCAGATGATAGTTTTGTATCCTCTTGGTTGAAGATCTGCAGCTGGGCGGGTGGGTTTCCTTTCGAGTCCTCCTTTGGCTCCTCTGTTGGGAACTCCCACTGGGACGCACTGGTCAGGTCGTTGACATAAAAATACCGCCTGTGCTCTCTAGAGAGTGGAACAACAGAGATAGAAGGCAAGAGTCAACGTTTGGACTTATGACTGGCATGATACCCTGGCGAGAGTGGGCGAGGGTGTGGACATAATGGCTATTTAGTAGGGGGGGGGGGCGAGAATGTTTGTGTGGACTTTCATCATCCAAAAGAAAGGTCCAATTGACGAGTGATTAAACATGTGGATAGGGAACCCACCTTGCGCTCAAAAACAAAAAGTAAAACAACTCATCTCTAGGTCCTGAAAGTAGCATTCAGCAGCTCACACCATGGTTGTCACATATGTTCTGTACCAGACAACCATCCCTTCCCAGACACAGGAAGATGCCGGGGAGGAAGCACCATTATCGTCAACAACCATCAGCCAGAGAATCACAAGCACACCGTCAACATGTTCTGGATCCGTCGGTTTGCTCACAATCATGGATATATGAAACAGAAAAGACATGAAATAAAGTTGGTCTGACCTGCTGGATTCCCGTCATTGCTCCGTCTTCACCTTTTATTTGATGCGTGACACTCGTCGCTTCCGAGGCTTCACTCTGTCTGCATTGCTTTCTGGGGGGAGGGGGGAGCTGTCGTCCTGCAAAGTGCAAAGCTCTCCCACACGACCAACCTTACCGCTATACCTGCCCTCCCAAATCAGTCTACAAAGAGCTCTACAGTCTGTTATCAGGACAGGATTCCACTCTGTGGCAGGTTTATTTAACAGGACTCCGGCCGGCCCTGAGTCAGTGGGGGAACCAGCAGAACGCTAGGACTTTGTCACAGAAACCTGCAGAGTCTGCTTCTGATCCACGCACTGGTTGAGCTTCGCCCCAAGTCATGTAACAAAGTCTGCAATCCCCGGATTGAGGGACGTGTGGTAAGATTTCTGGGGGGCGAGGAGTTTAGAGATGTGAAAGGTAAGGAGCGCGTACCTGTCCCAGTGGCAGGACCAGCCTTTAGGGGTGGCGTTAAGTTCGTAATATTTTATGTGTTCGGCAGCTTCCTGTAGCCTGCGCCGTAGATAGATCCCATTCAGTGCTCCCTCCCTCCAGTCAGCAATCCGAGTCTTAAAAAATAAAAAAAAAGTGGATGTAGATAGAGAATATAGAGAAGCCACAAGATGGATAATGAACACATGAAGGGCGACTACAATACATTCTGTGAAGGACTCTTTTTGATGACTCATAATGAGAATTATAAATATTAAAAGGACTATCGGGGGAAAAAATGACATGAAAGAAAATGACAGCTTAAATATTTTACAACTCCAGTGCTATGATAGTTTCAACTGGAAGCCCAAATAACCCCGGCTAGAAACCGAGCCAGCATCCTCTCACCTGCGTTTGTAGCAGAAGCAGCTGAAAGTTTGAGACGGCCTTCTTGTTAATGCCCAGGAACTCCATTTTGCTGGTTAAGGTGTTGGACAGCTCCCCAATCTGAAACTGTATTTATTCTGCATTAACCACTGTCTGAAAATGGAGGGGGTTCACTTTCCAATAATCAGACAATCTGTTGTCACCTTCAGCTCAGGCGTTTCAGCCTCTTCTTTTGCTGGAAGTTTTGATCCAGTCTTTTCATCAGAACTGTCAGTTTCCTTGTCTTCTACTTCCGCAACGCTCTCTAGGACTTTAGACAGTGCTAAGAAAACAAGAGAGGCATTGAGGGTTATTTCACTCATCCCTGGCCTCCACTGGCATGCTGCTGTCCAAACTCACCTCTCTGTGTGTTCTCCTGATGGTCGGAGCTGCGGCTGTTCGAGTCTGGACTGGGAGCGCTGGGGAAGGCGGTTTTCCAGCGGGTTTTCTTCAGGACACCACGAGCACCAGAGACTTCTTGGCTTGTCTCAGAACTAGGACTGGAGCCCCCTGTGCTTCCATCACCATCCTCCAGTGCCTGAAGCTCAGCCTGTGAACACGCAGTAAGATAAGAGTGACGTCGCCATTCACCAAGAATTTGGTCTTTTTCATGATGGCACATGCTGAGAAAAGAACCACTGAACACCAACCTTTTTCCGCTCCAGAGCAAGTTCCAGCTCCACCGTGTCTTCCTCTGTCTCCTCTTCATTGCCCGAGTTATCTCCTACCTGCTTTTTTGTGCCAGGCTCTTTCTCTGCAGTGGGGACCGTGTCCGAGTCTTGCAAAGGGGCAGACGGGGATCCTGCAGGGCGAGCGCCTTCTCCTTCAGAATCTGCCGTGCTCTCAGTCTCATCCAAGCCTTTAAGCAGTCTTTTTCTCCATTTTTCTTCGGCATCTTTCACTTCTGAGGGGATCAACGGACCAAGCAGGGATGCAGCTACTCCCTGGCGCTCCTCCTCTTCACTCGCTACACCTACAACACTCTCTATCACCTCCTATCAGACAACGTGTGACAGGGTTATATACAGCAATAACGCTGTGCCAGCGTTTACTCAATATGCACTGGACTTTAACGCACCTTTACCTTAGTCTCTTTGACTGTTGTTGGGGTTGAAGCAGATGCAGCGTTTTCTTTTGTGTAATAACTTTCATGGGTTGTGCCATTGCCATTCACACTAGAGCTATGCAAGAAATATGCAAAAACAAAGACATGACATCAGTCCACAAGTCCATTCCTATACTCGACTCTACAGCTGTTTGATCTTAGTTTGGCCCATGTCTCTTACCTGTTTGCGTACTGAGACAGATTTTGCATTTGATTAGCCAGATAATGAGGCAGCTCCCAGGACACCTCATTGGTCAGGGTGTTCCAGTAGTAATAGCAGCCAGAGTTATCATCCCACACTTCCTGCCAGTCCCCCATCTCTACACCCACTGAGGGAAAAGCATACACGTATGATGTTTCAGGGTGAATGACCACACATTTAAGGAGACGTGCAGTCATTTGTCAAGGGTGCATCTTAAGCCCAAAAGCAGAAAAACTCCAGCCATAAATGATATTTCCTGTAATACGACTGTGTGAGTGTGAAGTACCTCCAGCTAGTGAGTACTGAGTATTGTACTCAAATTCTGAGCTTTGTTGATTCTGTCCTGCACCGGCACCTGGCTGCTGAGCATGAACCTCAGGTTTGGGTGGAGTACTAGCTGGGACTGAAGGCTGAGCCGCTGCATCATCTGAACTTGGCTGAGTAGTGATTGCATCAATTTCCTGTGAGGACAAAAAAAAACAAAAGTTAGTTATAGTTATAGTTATTTTCCAAACCATGTAATGTTTTCAGTGCTTTTCAATGTTTTTCATGACCACGTTAACTTTGCAAAGAAAAAACACTTTCAGGGGCAGATGTTTTCCTTGATTTACAGGCCAGGTTAACATCAGGGCAAATTTAGTAAAAAACCCTGAGTTTGTTCATTCTGAAATGAGGAAAACTGTAGAATTTCCTTTTCTAGAATACAAAAGCCATTGCATGTAGTCCCCATCAAAGTCTAAGCTGAGCTCTTACAGGACATCAGATCAACCTCTGAACACTAACCGCCATGAAATTGGCCAAAGTGCTGTCGATGTCAGCGGACTGGTTGTGTTGAGAAGGTGCAGTTGGACACTGCGAGTCTCCTGCATCCTCTTCATCACTATCTTCATATGCTCCGAGCAAAGACAGACCCTCTGGGAACAGACACACAGACATTATTGAATCAAAGAGTTTATTTTATTGGGTTCAGTGCCCCCTGAACCAGGTTAACAGCCACAGACAAACAGTGAATAGTACCTGTGGCCTTCACTGCAGGAGCCTTCATGTTGGTGCGTCTTTCTCTCAGAAATCTTTGTCCGTCACAATCATGTTCGTCTGCAATCACCGTTGACAGGCAGGTTAGCGCCGGATTTATAGATGGGAAGAGTCTAACGTTGTTCGACTTACACAAACAATTACCCTGGATTTACACCGGATGCGTGTGCGTTGCGTCTCCGATCCGTCTCAGCTCCGTCAGTCCGGAGCGCTGTGTCGAAAATACGCAGAGGTTCTATTTCTGACGGATGCCGGAGCTGAGACGCATAAATCTAGCACAAAATCCATCGAGCGGGGCAGGAAGTCCAACACAGAAACAAATAAATATCCGGTTACTTTTCACAATAAAACGCTTGACGTTGACGCCAGATCGTATTTCACACTATTTCACCAGAACCTTCATCACAGTACATTTATTAAGAGTATTTATTTACGAACGAGCTACTTTCTCCTGGTAAAAGCACAAAACACCGAAAAAAAAGTCAAACACAAGCAAGTCCGACTCTCCTCTGTGTCTCCCACCTGGAGACACTTGTGTTTCTTCCTGGATTTATCACACATACATGAAGTTTCGCGTGATTATACGTGTTTTCACCGCGCGAACTTGTCGGTCACGTGACTGTCGGACCGGAGCCGCGACGCAGTAGAAACGCATCCGGTGTAAATGGACGGAGCGCGCTGACGGAGCAAAGACGGATCGGAGACGCAACGCACACGCATCCGGTGTAAATCCAGGGTTAGGGTGGCCAACTGTCCACTGAAAAAGGGAGTTGTACCGTATTTAGAAACAAACGTATGCGTCCTGTATTGAACTAAAAAGGGACACGCTTTATCCATTATTACTCGGAGCATCAAAAACAGGGTGCCTTATATGAAGTTACGGTTAACTTATTCTGAGACCCTCTCCTGCTCTGACCAATAAGCTGATCAGCACACTTACACAAGGGTATGACAATACAGAATCCTGCATCTCATTGGTCAAGGTACGGTTGCTTCCGAAGAAGATACTGGAAGACTAACGACGAACATAAAGCAGATTGGGTGACAGTGACTGGGAAGGGACACCTTAGCCTAGCTATGCTCCTCCCAGAAAAAGACAGCTGCAAGAATACAGGAACGGGCGAAAGAAAACACCTGGGTGGACAAAGTGCACAACAACGCTTCTAAAGCCGGCACACTTCTTCAGTACCTCATGTTGGACTGACTGATCTGAAGCAGCAGGCTTCAAGTGGTTGGCACATGAAAAACTTGAGGGTCAAGAATATGAGGGGACCCCTCGTCCCATTTGTTGTCCACCAGGCAGATATGGTATTTGAAGAATGTTTAAAACCCTCTGGTTAAGGTTAATATGGGAATGTGTAATGAACATCAGCATTGTATGGACAAAGATAACATTATTTTTGTGAAATAAACGAACTGATAGACTACACTGAATAAATAAATATTAGTATAAATTATAAAAAAATATTAAATAATAGTATTAATAATAGACAAAATACACATTACAAGGTAAAAACATGTATACAACCATAAACAATTCTTACAGTTCAGAGACATATAACATGCATCATTTGTACTTTACACGCAGTTGATATACTAAACAAACCATACGTGAACAGCCAAATTTCTTTTTTTCTAAATTACAGAATCATTATTGAATTCTATGAAGTTATGCGGGAGATGTTTCTGTTTCAGAGGTGTTTATTGTATCTGTTAATTTTCTTACAAAAAAACAAATTGATGAATAATAATTTGTTTCCTCATCTACGTAAATTCAAGTTAAAATAGCTTTGATAAAAAAATTCGTTTCACACATAAATAAGGGCCAAGAAATTCATCGCGCCGCGAAGGGTGAATGCAATCAAGTCAGTGGTGTCCCTTAGTTGTTTTTTAGTCAGTTGGCAACCCTACATACAATCCAAGTAATAAATAAAGGGTTTTATAATTGCAAATCCGCATGCGATAGCTGGTCAAAGCGTCTGAGAAAGTGGTAGTTTGACGGATGCTAGGTGACAAATGGCTAGAAATTAGCTTAGTGTGTTAGCCCCTTAACGTACATCTTAAATGACAATTACAAGTCTCGTTCCTCGCCTTAAAGCTTTCTTGTACAAACATTTCAGTATCAACCAGATATACGCCCCTTCACCAATGGTCAATGTCCTTAATATCATTATATTCAACGAGTAGTCCCTTTCTAAAAATAGGTACAAATCATAGCATTCAGCTAGTACGTCGCTAGCAAGCGTTGAGACAAAACAGAATACCATCTGATCCCGAAGGTGTTTCTTCTCTCTCCCCAGTATTCCCACCACGAAGCCCAGGAGGTGAAAGCTGTAAAATTGTTCTTCGGCCGATGGTTCCTCCAGTCAGGCGAGTTTTCTTTCGCATCGCTGTCTGGGCCTGCTTTTCAACTGTCGTCGGTCGTGGTGCAGCGCCACTGCTGAGCTAGCACCACAAGGCTAGGCTAGCCGCACAACGAGCGTCACCAATTCCACTTCCGGGTCAGGGGGTCATGTTATGCTAGCACCGTCGGCTGAATCGATGGCGAGATCAGGCATTCTCAAGGCATATTTGAATGGACCATTAGAGTACAGGGATATTTGGATTGATGTGTACGTTTAGAATCTCTAAAGATTCTGAATGTTGGCGCGGTTGGAGGACCAAACTAGCTAGGCTAACGTGTATGCGTTAGCTGAACAGGCTTGTCAAGTGATTACACAGTTTTTGGAGGGGAGCCGCCCATTGATGTTTGAACATAAAGAGCCAGCACGAATGCAGTTGTTGTCAGAGCCCGACGAAGGAACAGCTACTCAAACCAGAACACGGAGAAGAAGTCCGTTGCGGACAGACGCCATGGGGGGTACGACGGGCTCGGTTCTCCACTGGCTGCATGACGTAGCCTCTGTGACTCTCCTCAAAGCCCGGAGGACTTTATTCCAGGCTGCCGTCTTATTTTGTGTCCTGTTTCTGCTGCTGTGGGTGTCCATTTTTCTCTATGGAAGTTTCTATTATTCATATATGCCCACTGTCCGCTTCTCCACCCCGGTCCACTTCTACTACACCTCAGATTGTGATGCCTCCGAGTCGACGGTGTGTTCATTCCCCACGGCCAACATCTCCTTCATGAAGAATGAGAGAGACCAAGTGATGGCGTTTGGACAGCCTTATCGAATATCTCTGGAGCTGGAGATGCCAGAGTCTCCGGTGAACGAAAACTTGGGTATGTTCATGGTGAAGATGTCGTGTTATACCAAGGGTGGGAAGACCGTTTTTTCAGCTGGACGTTCAACAATGCTGCACTACCGCTCCAGCCTTCTGCAGACCCTGAGCACGTTCATGTTCTCTCCTCTGCTGCTGACTGGGATGGCCGAGCAGAAGCAGCTCTTAGAGGTCGAACTTTTCTCTGAGTACAAGACAAACAGCTATCAACCCACTGTTGGTGCAGTGCTTGAGATCCAATCTAGACGTGTGCAGATCTACTCATCTCAGCTTCGTATCCATGCCTATTTCACTGGTGTCCGCTATGTTCTGTACAACTTCCCCCTGACGTCTGCAGTGATTGGCGTGGCCACCAACTTCGCCTTCCTCTGCGTTATAGTACTTTTCAGCTACCTGCAGTTCATATGGGGCGGGCTCTGGCCCCCAGATCAAGTCCGAGTGCGAGTCATGATGGGAGACAACACCCGCATCCAGCAAAGGAGACAGGAGGCTCGGAAGCGTATGGAAAATGCACAGAAAGAAATCGATTCCCCGAGAGTGATTGGATCTTTGAATGAAGCATCCGATCTCCCTTTGAGTAACACGGTGGAAGAACCGATGACAGAGATGCCCTCAGTGGTCGAGAATGCCTCTGGAGCTGAGGTGCAAGATGCTGAGAAGGAAGGATCTCACGGCTGGCACACGTCTGAGAAAGAAGGCTCAGACAGTTTGGAGGTATCGGATGGATGCCTGCCGCCTCACCAAGGGGAGACAACCATGCGACAGAGATCCAGTCACCAGAAGAGCCAGTGATTTATTATGAGACTGCACTCCAATGCTACTCCTAATACTTAACCACTGTTAACACTGGAACAAGCATGAGTATGCAATGCTTCCTCAGTAACACGTTTCCTATTTTCTGCTATGTGAGTTTTCTCAGTAGAGCTAAAAAAATACTTGTACTGAGTGTATTGTGTTTAATTGATGGCCACAATAGCAATCACCACATTCCAGTACCTGCTTGCTCAATATTGCCTGCAGCGTTTTTGACATCGTCATCAGGTGTCGACAAACCAAACACATCCTTACGTGTTTTAAACCTGCCCGTCTTTTTCTGTGCGTGAGTCCGTCAGGTGGCATTTTTTTTGCCATTACATCATCATCGCACCAGCTTAGTCACACTTCCAAATAATCCTACTGATTTCCAGACTTAATGTTAAAACATGCCAGGACTTGCTTGTTTTATTGTATTTAGCGTACACAGATGCACACAGAGACCTTGTGATGTGTTCTCTTAGAGGCTCTTTCAGAGCAATTAGTTTTGGATGTTCTTGTTGAAAAATAGTGTCTTTGTGTTCGATAACCTTGGACAGTTTGCCATTCCTCTAATTCCGAGAAAACAGAAGGTCACTGTGGTGGCACATTTGGTTCAAGATGAAATGGTTTTACAATGTTGATTTGATTCGGTCATGCCATCAGGTCGTTATGTACTGGTCTGTTACTGTGCAGTTTCATGGTATAGATTCTATTTATTGTGTTATCACTGAATAGTGCCACTAAATTTTAGAAGAATGTTTTTTAGTAACATATGTGTCATGCATCTTTGCATTGAACTTTGAGGATTATTAGAAGTAGACGGCCGTAGGTTGGTTGGAGAAGGTTTGGGCTCAGAGTATTTAAACTGCACTTAATGGGAGCTGTGGGATTACGCAAGTTTACAGAGGAAAGATATTACCAAAGATATTGTTGAATTTGATCTCACTTGTATTTTGTCATGCAGAGTATCTCCGTACCTGCCTCTGAAGTTACATGAATGTAAGTGTATACAGAATAAAGGTATAAACATTGAAATTCACTTTCTGTGTTGTATCTCTGCTTATCTATTGACAACACTACTTTGATACTTACCAAAGTAGTGTTAAAGATGAATTTGATGAAATTATGGAAACAGTAGACATTATTTCCAGCCTTATAGAATGTTTAAAAAAACTTCATGTTTAAAAAAAGAAAAAAGAACAACAACCCTTAATAGTATTGTTTACAGATGAATTTCCTGGTACTCTGGTGAACAGTATTTGCAATTTTTAAACCAGAATCTTGTGGCAAGACGACAAAAGACCCATTAGCAGTCCTTATTCAAAGCCACAACCCCGATCTATCAGATAAATTATGCATTACTGTGGATGACAAATTCACTAATTGACTACAACCATCCATCACTGGGATTAAAGTCCCACTGTATTTAACTCCAGTGAGCACAGATAGGAGGGATGGACCCTGGTGTCACATGTCTGATATGTCTGATATTCCCCTTGTTCCATCGGATTCCGTTCGTGATTTAAAAAGCAGCTCCTTTTATCGCGCTATTTCCATTTTGTTATTTGTTCGCTGAACGGCTCAAGAAATTAAAATAACTTATTAAAACAACTTCATAATCAGTACATCCAAATTTCCGGTATCTCAAACTTCTACAACGTATGTTACATATATCACACATAGTACTGTGCAGCTGTGACCATGCTGTTTATTATTTGACTATATTGCTGGTCTGTTGACATCAAAAATGACCTGTACATGTCAGAAAACCCTCATTTCAGCAGTTCAGTTCAGTAACTGCTGAATATCAGTCTAAGTACATTTCAAAACTTGTTTCTTTCATGGTATAATCCAGCACATAGAATGTTCTAAGCGATAAAGTAAAATAGGTTCTTCTTTTAATCATCTTAATACTAACTAACTAACATTCATATTGAAGTTTTACTTGGAGCTGATAAATGCTTTCTGTCTTCAGTGCTGATACATTTTGCTTTACCATATAAGGCCCAAATACCATCAGTACAACAACAGGCAGCTTTAAGAGTTCCACTTGAGTCCCGTGCTACCAGGCCTCTTCACAACTGCAGGTCACTGGTCCTCGACCTTAAGCACCGTATTCCTCCGCAGTCGGCATCTCCATGCCCTTGGCCGTAGAATCACTGGCTGCCTTTGGCCCATCATCTTCCAGGTCATCATCTGCGCTGTCTGCCCAGCGCCCAACCCTTCGGACTCCCTCGCCCACCACGGGAGCATTAACACAAGGGTTATGGTCGTAGATGACAAGTTTCAAACCCTGCAGGTGAGACAGGCCTGGGAAGTAGTGGATTTTGTTTCGGTCCACGTCTATGACGGCGAGGAAGTGCATTTCCAGCAGCACGGGTGGGAATTCGGCCAACTCATTCCCAGCGAGCCAGATGCTTCTTAACTCCTGCAGCCTGCTAAGTTCTTTGGGTAAACTTCGAATCTGGTTGTAGCCGAGGTGCAGCGTCTTGAGGTTCGGAAGCTCACAAACCACTTCAGGGAAAACAGTGAAGCAATTAGTCTCCAGCCACAGAGTACTAAGTTCCTTGAGATCCCGCAGTTCCTGGGGGAGGTGGTAAAGTCTGTTGTTACCCAGGTAGAGGATGCTGAGCTGGGGCAATCTGCACACAGCTGCAGGGAGCTCTTCAAAATGGTTAAAGTCCAGGGCCAGGAGCTGGAGCTTCCTCAGGCTCTGCACTTCAGCTGGTAAGCTGCTGAGGTTGTTGTCGCTCAGGTAGAGCTTCACCAGCTCATCAAAGACACAGGCAGCGACTGGAAACCGCCGCAACTGCCGGCAGCTCAGGTCCAAGGTCCGATCGAGTGGCATCTCCTTCAGCTCCCCCACTAAAAAGCGTTGACAGCGCTCCGAGGGAATGAATGCGATGAAGCCTCGCATGGCGTTCCCCATTTCCCCCTCCGTGTAACTCACCACCTGAATTCAGTGCCAGACAAGGGGCGTTATCAGTGACGTTGAGTATATTCCATGATGTTCCGTTGATGCTCGTCCACAGCTGCTTATGACTGACCCTGCGAGAAAACAGAAGCATTACAATGTAATTCATCTTTGTAATACGTAACCAATCAGACAGTCGTGAAGCTAAATTGTGTGATAATAACTGTTGAGTTCTTCATAATGACAGTAAGCATCAAGTGTCAGCAAGGAAACTGTAACATTAATGAGGACGAAAATGAGCTTAATGACAATTCAACACCTACTTTCCGGTTCCCTGCTGTTAATATCCATGACTCTCAGCATATTCTACAGTTAGACATTTGTTTATCCGATTTAATGAGCTGAAACCCTATTGTATTCCCTTGACAGATAGTCCCTGGCGTCCTCCTCTCGGTCTCAGTGTCTCCGAGCCTTTGCCCTGACTTTCAAGGCTATGGCAACCAGTTGCTGATCCCTCCTCTCCACTAATGACTTTCCCCTTCTTCTCAGAGAGGACAGAAGTGTGTGTTAAAGAGAGAGAGAGAGAGAGAGAGAGAGAGAGAGAGTGAGAGACACAGACAGAGAGAGAGAGGGGTTTATGATGCAGTTTATGATCCAGATGCAGTTCAGGGTCGATGCCACCGGACGAGTCAGGTTGGAAAGAGACAATTCAGATGGTCAAACAGGGAAAACAGGGAGGCAGCTGCTGGTTTGAATCAACTAACTAAAAACAATGAAATTGCACGTGCAAATGAAAATGGACAGACAGACAATTACAGCGCTGTGGAAGCCTGGTGGGGATTGTTTGAGTGTTGGGTGTGTTTTGTCAATCACGTTGTACAACTGTGGCAGTTCGCTTGTAGATCCACTTTAGGGTTGTAATGAAATCCTGACCTTTTTCTAAATGAAATCAAGCTGTGTCATCATCACTCTTAAAATCGGTATGGCATTGTTTGCTCTGATTTTCTGTATGGACACATTCAATAAACATTTATATTTATACTGCTGAAATATTGTATCCTTTGTGTAACTTGCTTGTGTAACATACCTGTATAATTAGCTTAAATGTAAGTATTTGTATTTGTTCTATTTAATTAGCTAATTTTACTTCAGCAATTTGTAACTGCTCTTTATTTGAACTTTTGCTGATCTTATATTTTGATTCTTAGTCTGAGCTGCTGTAACAAACAAATTCCCACCTGGGATTAATACAATATTTCTGATTCTGACGGTTTACTGACCTTTGATCTCCACATGCTATTATGTGTATCAGTGCTATTCTGACTGGGAAGGAATTTCATTTTCCTTATCAGAGGAGGCACTGGTTCCCTCGTCTGTTTTCGTTCACTGACAGATTGTTTTTAGCCCTCTCCTCATCCACTTACTGACTGGGGCCCTTGAGCAGACAGGAGGAGGCACGTGATTGCCATAACACATAGTTTAACGATGGATATTATGACTGATCGTAGCCACAGATGAAATGACTTTTTCAAACGATGACTGAGACACTTCAGAACATCGAGCCTTATTTTCCACAGTGAACACCGTGTGGGTTTATCTGTTGTTTAACACTGAGTATGACCTGTCAGCTGGGATGAAGGTAACAAATATGCTACGATAAGAAACAGGAGCCTAATATAAAGGTTTATTTATTTGTTTGTTTGTTTGTTTTTTCTAATTATTCCTTGTTGCCATTTTACAAATTCGCAGTTGCAATTTTTGGCTGTTTTTAATCAAGAAAGAACTGGACAAATGAGAAACTGGGAATCTTATGACAACGACATTATGGCAGTCAAGGGCCACTATTCTGTACAATAAATGGAAATATTGCCCCATCCTCCACAAGTATTTGATACACCACAGCTTTTGCAAGTTCTCCCAGGTCTGTAATTTTCATCATAGGTACATTGCAACTGTGAGAAACAAAATCTGAAAAATAAAATCCAGAAAAATCACAACGTAAGTTCATTTTCTAAGCATTGCACCAATAGTTGTTGCCCTCTCACCAAGTTGCCTGCCTGTCATCCTGTAGCCAATCACAGCCTTATGCAGGTCTA
>CAAKHB010003092.1:81514-104272 GCA_901007665.1 Aeoliscus strigatus | reverse complement strand
TTTTCCCCCCCCCCCCCCCCCCCCCCTTATGTTGGAGTTTGATTGATTGAATGAGTGGACAGGTGTCTTTGACACAGGTAACATGTTCAAACAGGTGCAATAAGTACAGGTAATATACTGTGAGAAGTGCCAAACAAATAAAGTTTATTATCACAAGGATTGCACAAAACTGGCCCATCTCCACACTTCAATATGGGGCAATATTACATGGGAAAAATGATTTACTGTGTTACACAACCCCCCCATTTTCAATTATCATGCTTGTTTCTTTTCTTCTGCCTTGTGTGCTGGGGGTTGCCATGCTTGTTGGTATGAACGACTATTCATTCAGAGTGTTTTCCTGAATATTTCCTCACCTGCTATAAAGGTTTCAAGAGTGGGGGGAGAAGACTCTTTTATGTGCTCTCAACGTAGGTTAACTGTGCTTCATTAAGGCAAAGAGGTTGGGAATGTGTGTGCGGTTTATCCATACACTTGTCTGCTGAGTGGAGCTCCCAAGTGGGATGATAATGAAATATTATAAAGTTAGTAAGACGCAAATGTATGAAAGATGTTGTTAGAAAAGACAACATCATAAACTGGAGAATTCATATGGAAAAATCCATTAATTGCAAATGCACATACCAACAGAATCTAGGCTTAATACATGAGTGATAAATTGGCGATGATCTATTTTAATATTTCAGTCTCACTTCAGGTATAACCTCTGTGAGTACTTGGCATCTGACTGTTTTTGATTTTCATAAAGAAGTATACAACTGTATTACAACATGGCAATATGGATTCAGCAGTATTTTCTGGAAATACTGGGCCTGGAAATCTGTCAGCCTGTTTGGTTGAGGGGCTTGACAAGAGTGTCGGTGTTTATGTGACATTTATTTCGTTTGTTTGACGGAGCACTGATCAGCACCTAGCGGAATAATTCCTACCAAACGGTTCATTTTGTGTACGGAAGTGTTCGGCAGGTTGTAAGGTCAGAGGGTAAAGGCTATCCTTCTTTCGGTTGAGAACACAGCCATCTTGGATCTAACGAAGAGAAGGGAAATTGATGCGGTGAGGGTATTTCTGGAATTATTTACTGTTTTAGTGCATCACTTCGGCAGACATTTAACCATTGAGAATTGCCAGTTACTCCCACTGTTTGGCCATGATTGGTTACGGAGAGGTTCTTTGGGCTTTAGCTCCAGAACACTGACGCTGCTGCTGCTGCTGCTGCTGCTGCAAACGGAGCTTAAACTGAGCCGAGAGACCTGGCAGCTGTCTGTGGATATACGGAGGCAGAGAGGGCCCAATTCATGGCTTACAGTGACTGCTTATAGGCAGTCAGACTATATTATTCACATGGAAAAACTGCCAAAAAGGAGACGCCGTAGTATGCGGCTATCGGCTCGTTCGCGTCAAGCTAACTAAGCTAACGCCGAGTGATAACAAGGAGCCAACATTTAGCTTGCTTACGTTTGAGTGCTGCAGCTAACTAGCCTGTTCGCGTTGTTCCTCATATTGTTCTTTCTTTCTTTTTATTCATTACTGTATGGGCCCTTAAGATACCTTCGTTTGCTTCAACTCGGTGGACACTCACTGTTCCAAACTTAATTTAAAGATGGGAGTAAATAATGCACCCACAACTCGAATTCAGTGTGCTCTCATTCACTTGTGGTGCCTGATCTGTTCAGCTGTTGATATGCTGATATCAAATTTTGTTAGAAGTCGACTGGTTTAACAATCTGATGCAAGGTACTTTGTGAGGAAGTACTCATGTCCAAGAATATATAATGTGTATATATAATGATTCCATATATTTAAAGCTTCTTCATTGGAAATTTAAAGACAACATTTGGTTCCACTTGAGTGCGTTGTGACAACATGTGTGTGGTCTGCTGTGTGCTGCTCTGTTGCCTTCACATGAAATCAGTACCGTCTCTTTCTACAGGTGACAAAAGGCATGTTTGGTTCCAGAAAAAAATTTGTCGAGTGCTTTGAGGTAGTGGATAACGACTTCACCGATGAAAGCATGTACTACAACCAGCCGTCGATGTTCCCACATCGGTCGGACAAAGATGTGAGTTTTGTTCTTTTAGTCTTCCAGTAACCACAGAGAAGTAGAGAACACCGTTTGTCGAACGTCGTGTCCTTTGACGTTTCCCCAACAGATGCTGTCCTCTCCCTCACCATCGTCATCGAGTCAGCTATCGCAGCTTGGGGCGAGTTTGTACGGCCCTCAAAGTGAGTACACAGACATCCCATATGTCACTGTAGTACACTTGAAGTGTCTCGAAATGGCTGGATAGTACTGTCTGAGAGTGTAGTTGAACTTCTCTGGTTTGCCTGATGTAGCTTCTTTTTCTTCTTCCCCTCTCTGCAGGTGCACTCGGCTTTTCGGTAAGAGGCATGGGGAACAGTACGCCTCAGTTAAATCGTAATTTAACGCAAGGCACCCAGCTACCAAGTCATATCACCCCGACAACGGGGGTCCCCACCATGTCCCTCCATACCCCTCCATCACCAAGCAGGTATACGTGGATGCATTCACTGTGTTCACAAAAGTAACTCACAACTGGAAATGATGTCAGTTGACATGAAGTGAGTTCAAATGTGCTCACACTGAATCCGATCGGATCGTGTCTCAACAGGGGGAACTTGCCGATGAACACGAGGAACATTCTAAACCACTCTCAGGTCGGTCAAGGCATTGGAATGAGCGGCAGGACCAACAGTATGGGCAGTTCGGGGCTGGGGAGCCCCAGTCGCAGCTCTCCCAGTATCATTTGTATGCCCAAACAGCAACCAGCACGGCAGCCCTTCACCATAAACAGGTAGCTGGAGGTCCCCGATTCACTCCGACCTCACTCACCGCTTCATTGCACTCGCTACTTCTCCTGTGTTTTCCGTTTTTTGTTTTGAATCTCATCTTTCAATCTGCTGTGGTCTTTTTGTCTGTAGCATGTCAGGATTTGGAATGAACCGAAATCAGGCGTTTGGGATGAACAACTCATTATCAAGCAACATCTTCAATGGCACAGGTCAGTGTGGAGCTTTACTTGGTCCCTTTTGTATCATATTCTGAATCTGGTGTTCAAACCTGTTAACTGTCGACTGTACTAAACAAAACCCTCTTGTTGATAAAAACACTTTGGATTAAAACTATTAAATCTACTCAGAAAGGAATTCAGTTCAGACATCAATGTGTGTGTTCAGTCCTGGAAAACTGAAGATTGTTATTGTATTATTACTATCTAGTAATGAAATGTTATACTGAACCATCAGACAGTGATTAAACACCCAAACGAGCTGATCTCACTGATGACACGTACCGCACAGATAAAACTCTACATGATGGCTTTCAATCTGTTGTTCCTGCAGATGGGAGTGAAAATGTAACAGGACTGGATCTGTCAGATTTCCCAGCATTAGCAGACAGGAGTCGGAGAGAAGGGACCGGAAATCCAACACCAGTGCTCAATCCGTTGGCTGGGAGGGCGCCTTACGGTACGCCATTTGGCTGCAGTCAGTGTCATTATTTTTTTTCTACACATTTACAAATACACAGCTTTCCATAGCTGCTGTGGAAACTGTGATGGCACAGCTTCAGTTTCTGATGGTGGCGTTTTGTTGTCAGCTTCTTGTGAAATAGCGAATTTGTTGTATTCGTCGTCTTCATTTTAAAGTTGGCATGGTGACAAAGCCTTCGACTGAACAGACACAGGATTTCTCAATCCACAATGAGGACTTCCCTGCACTGCCTGGCCCGAACTATAAGGACACCGCGTTGAACAACGATGACAGCAAAACTGTAAGTGTGAGCCGCTGACGACGGGCTGGAAGCGTGTTCTTGAGTGTGAAGGTTCATCATTTATCTGGAGGTGTCAGCGTTCCTACGGGGCTGTGAAGAAATGCTGAAGGTATCGTTTGAGACTCATGTCGAACAGACAGGAGCTCCCATGTCTGTCAACCTGTACACCAGAGGACAGTCTGTACTGATGGAACAGGCTGCTGCGCTCATACTAATGTCGGCGCTGATGTCACAGACTAGTAAAAAAAAAAAAAAAAAAAAGAGGAGATAATCCCTGCCCCTGTAGTCACAATGATGCAGGTGAACCAGCCAACACACACAAAGCTGTGTGTGCTTCTATCCTCGAAGGTTCTGGTTCTTTAGAGAGTCCCATGTGAAAGCTGGTGAAGGTTCTTGAATTGTTTTTCTCTGTGTAAATGCCTGCTCAGAGGTCAAGAAGTTGTCCTAAATATATTGTTGTTCAAAAGAGTTTTTCTGTGTACTTCAGAACTTGAACTCCACTAGCAAGAGCACATCCAGCACAGATGGGCCCAAGTTCCCAGGAGACAAGACGACCTCAGCACAGAACAACAACCAGAAGAAAGGGATCCAGGTGCTGCCCGATGGTGAGACCTCTCAGCCAATTCTACTGAGACATCCCTTCACTTTTGGGTCCTCCACCCTGCGTTTGGGGGCCACATGTGACTGGACAGACAGAAATGAACCAAATAAACAAAAGTCACGTGTCAATGGGCGCACAGACTGGTGAAGAAATATGGCGGTGACGTATTTATTGTAGATCACAGCCGTTTGTCAGCAGTGCTCTGAACAGCGTGTAACCCTGCGGCTGTAGGTCGGGTGACAAACATTCCCTCCGGGATGGTGACGGACCAGTTCGGCATGATCGGCCTTCTGACGTTCATCCGGGCGGCCGAGACGGAGCCGGGTATGGTCCATCTGGCATTAGGAAGTGACCTCACAACACTGGGACTCAACTTAAACTCACCAGAGTAAGACTTAAACTAACATTCACGGCCGCCGTTGTACTGTGGTAGTTTCAGCTATCTTACATCATCCATGTTTTATAACATTTTTGTGACTGAGCGTAACTGGAGACATGTGTCGCGGTATCAGTCAACGATTAACTCAATTGTACGACAGTCTACTGTGTATTAAGGTGACGTACTTGTATACACACACACACGATTGTCTCCCTCAGAGATCTGTGATGACAGAATTTAACCCTTCAACACAGACCGTATCCCCGGTGCTACATTCACACCAGCACACACCGGAGTACCAGTACCAGTAAACATGTGACGTCGAACGTTTACTGAACGCTGAGAAGTTGCACACACAGGTTCTCCGACCTGATGTGAAGAAGGAGAAAAATTCAATTGGTTCTTGAACGTGTGGCTGTCATTACGGTAATCCCATTCGCTCTGTGGCGAGAAGTGAACGTAGAGGAACTCACGACGCGTTCTCCTTCTCCACACCAGGCAGGGGAACCGAGTGCAGCTTCTCAGCTTCCTACAACCGTTTGACGTTTGTGTCGTGTGTTTACGGCAGCGGTACTGTCAGTGTCAAAGGGTTAACTGCTCTGAACTGTTCTGATCATTTCTGTTGTAGCCACCGCGACTCGTTGCTAACGACGGGGACGTGTCCTTTCTTCACAGAAACCTTTACCCCAAGTTTGCTTCCCCTTGGGCATCAGCACCTTGTCGACCACAAGATATCGGTGAGACACGAACTGGGACTGTGATGTGTGTGGGATGGTGACGGCAAACATGGAAGTCTCCACATCTGATCTGATTTGACAGTGTGGATTGAGTGTTTACATGAGACATTTAGATCCCAGACAGGACGTTTACGGTGTGTCTCATTCAGACTGAACTGTTGAAGCAGTTTTTGTTCTCAACAGTGACACTAATATTGTAATATTTGGACATACACAGCTGAACTAATCCATTCTTTACAAAAACTACTGTTTTCCATGATTTTGTACTTTTTTAGATGTATGTAAAGTATGTATGTAAAATTCCCTAAGTAAAATATGTGTTTTCCTTTTTCTTTTTAGACTTCCACGTTCCATCTGAGTACTTAACCAATATCCACATACGGGACAAGGTGCTGATGCGTTTCAGAACTGAACCATAAACATCTCTGTGTATTCCTCCTCTACTTCTCTCCACATTGTGCCCCTGTGCTCTTTCCTCCAGCTGGCTGCAATCAAACTGGCCCGGTACGGTGAAGACCTGTTGTTCTACCTGTACTACATGAATGGTGGAGACCTGCTCCAGCTCCTGGCAGCAGTCGAGCTGTGAGTAGTTCACGCCTGAATTATCTATGAACTTTTTACGTCGTTTCCATCAAGGAAACATGTCTTCCCTTTCTTTGTCGCGCTACAAATAGCAGCAGTAGCTAATATTAGTGTGTGTCAGGCTGTGGTTGATGAGGTAAAGGAGTTTTTTTTTTTTTTTTCTTCTCCTTTCCATTGTGTCTTATTACTTTTTTCTGACGTCTCTCTGCAGCTTTAACCGGGACTGGCGGTACCACAAAGAAGAGCGGGTTTGGATCACTAGGGCACCGGGCATGGAGCCGACACTGAAGACCAACACGTACGAGAGGGGAACCTACTACTTCTTTGACTGTCTTAACTGGAGGAAAGTGGCCAAGGTGAGCGCCTCCTCCCTCTGCTGCGTAGCTCCTCGTCATGTTCCTGTTTTAATGCTGACATATGGCTCGTAGGAGTTTCATCTGGAGTACGACAAGCTGGAAGAGAGGCCTCACGTGCCGACGACATTCAACTACAACCCAGCCCAGCAGGCCTTCTAAGGCCCGACCTGTCCAAAAGACTCCAGCTGTATCTGCACACAACGCTGTTGTCCAGGGAGGGCGCTCGGTTTTTATTCCTCAAGGATTTGACTGCAGGGACGGCACGTCGCTGTCATCAGAGCCGCCCTGATTTCCAAAATTACATGCTGCCCAGAACACCAACAGTCTTGTTCCGTTTTTATTCTGTATGTTCCTCCTGTTTTTGTTCTCTCTTGTTTTGAACAGGGTCTGTGTTATGTTTACGTCTGTGAATCTGAAGCCTGTGTTCTCCCAGAGAGGAGGGCCGACCTCGTGGCACAGAACATTTGACTGAACAAGGTTTATGCGTCAGTATGCGTTTACAGCAGAAGAAAAGGCAGGGGAAGCAAAAACATCTTCAGACGCAGCTGAAAGGGTGAAAGAAATGCAATGTTTATTGTTGCACTATATTTAGTAATAAAAGAACACAAAATTTGTTTGTGCTTTTTTATGTGAACACTCCGATATTTTCCCTTCCCTCCCATTTTTCTTTTCTTTTTTTTTTTTTTGTCAGAGGGGTACATGCACCTTTTCCACATGTGCAGCCCGTTTCTCCGCTTTCTTTTATCCTCGACTTGATTCCTCTGCCCTGTTTATTTGTACCAGAAGCTGCTCTCTATCTGGTTCTTTTGCTCCCCTCACCATCTTCTGCTGTGTTTTCTGCGCGTTTTTTGCAGAGACTCAAAACTGACATTAGTGCAGAGAAAACACTTTACAGTCTTTGTTACAATTTTGTAAGAAATGTGTACATTTTTTGTTTCTTTGCATCACATAAATTAGTTTATGTAATTACAAATGTGTATATATGATTGCTACATATATATATGTATGTGTGTGTATATATACATATATATATGACATCTATTTTGGGAAAAAAAAAACCAACTGCCCTGCCTTGTACCTCCTTTTTATGAGGTGAGCATGGATGCAATATGTGGATGTAACGGGACATGTTTGGATCTGCTGGACAGGGTGTCACGTTGCACTTTGGGCACATACATCCACCCAAGAGTTACAATGTCATGTAAGGAAACGCCTGATTCTCAGCCCACAGAAACCAAAAAGTGAACAGTGTCCACGCTGGAGTTTGAAATGCAAAGTAAAAGAAGGGACATCTTTCAGTTCACGCTGTTTGAGCAGCAGTGTTTCATAGGAAAAAAAAATTAAAATGGCAATTTGTGCAGAAAAAAATCCAGACCTTTCTTGTATTTTCTGAAGCCAAATGCTTCTTTTCTTTGTATTAAAGCAGAAAGGCTTTCCTGAACCACTGTGTCTCTGGTTTATGCTCTCATTGTTTTGCAGCAACATTCACATCATCTATGGCATGAACAAGTTGAAACACATAATTTGTATTGCACTTAACATTTCGGCAATCTCAGTGCTATCGAGCAGGAAAAATACAAACAGTTCAATTAATAATAGTTAGGGTCAATGGTATACATTCAGCTAAATGCTTTTTTAAAAAAGAGCTTTTCCTCTGCTGCCTAAAAACCTGATCAGCCATGCTGTGGAGCTTGGTTCTGACGGCATGAAGGGTGTTTGTGGTTGCAGAATGGCAGGTGTGTGAGGAGTTCCTGGAGGTCAAGGGTGGCAGGTTGGTGAATGGACTGGTGGGTGTGGAGGTAGACTTTTATTCAACTCTGAGTAGGACGGGGGTGGGGGGTGATGTGATCATGCTTGCGCTTCCTCATCAGGGTCCTGGCAGCGCTGTTCTGGATGTGTTCTCTGGATGTGTTGTCTGGATGTATTCTCTGGATGTGTTCTCTGGATACTTTCTCTGGATGTGTTCTCTGGATGCGCTTGCCAGAGATGAGGAGTGTATTACTGTGTCTGCTCTGGAGAAGACAAAGGTGTGTATGAGCTTCTGTGGAGGTTCTTGAGGAGGTCAAATGATGTCTTACACAGATGTTTGATGTGCGTGTATTACTCCTACTACTGTAGTATTACTCCACGTAGTGAACAGCATCGACATTACACAGAAGAAAAGCCTTTATTTGTCTTTGACCACAGAATTTCACAACAAGTTAATTCCTGGAATGTTCAGTTCCAGTGCTGCAGGGAATGATATACGACATGTTGCATGGCACTCATCACATTTAGATGGATTACTTGGAATGACTTACAAGTATCTACAGTTCAAAAAGGCACACACACCTTCACTTCTACAATGGACAAAAATAGAAACACAGCACACAAATGTTTGTGCTGAGACATTCTCAGAAACATTCTCAGGAAACGTCAGCAGTGTGCTACTGTGCAGAGGTTTTACAAGCAGAGCTGCTGTTTAAGACCACAAACATGACTTGAAAATGAGCCGGGGACACAGCTGTAGAAAAATAATCCAGACTGTCAAAGTGTCTGGAGAAGTCAATCGTATGCTGCAACTGCAACATGCAAAGTTGCGTGTGCAAATGCTACAAATAGAAAGCTGCAATGCACGTTAGCGTCTGTCGCTTCAGCAGCGTCTTCTTCAATCCAGTTTCAGTGCGGATTCAGCGGACAAACCAGCTCCGGCCGTCCGCCTCAAGCGTTTCCTGCAGCTCTCATCCAACACGTGGACGCTGAGCAGCTGCTCTCACAGTGAGGGTCACTTAGACGCAGGGTGTGGAGGTGTGGAGTCGGCTGAGGAACCTTTGGAAGCTTCTTCTGGTAGAGACGATGACAGCAGAGTTATTGTGGAGAAGAAGGATGCAGAAAACACCAAATTCATGGTCACATGACATTGACAAATGGAAACATCAGAGAACATTCTAGAGTCTAAGATTAAGAATTGTTAACTGGTTTAGTATTTATTTTTTCATATTAATTTATTTGTTTGTTTGTTTGTTTGTTGGGCGCCTGCCCCTGTTCACGTGTGGATGGAGGCGGAGCCAGGAGTGGTGACATCAACACCTTTCATTCCAAACTAGATGTATCAATGTCAGATGAATGTCAGACATGACGGTTCAGACCGATGCACATCTGATTTACAACCACATGTGAAAGTGGTCTGGTTGGAAAAAAAATCTGCTTGGATTTCATGTTCAGACCTCCAGAAAAAGAAGTTTAGACTTCCTGTCACTCCGTTTCGAACATGAAACATGAATATGCTCCGATGTTGGTGTGGCTTTATGTACGTGGAATGATCAGCTGTCTTTTGTTTTCACACGTTCAAAATAAAAAGAAACTCAATGAAAAGAAGAAACGAGACGTGAACCTTTGTCCTTCTTCTCCTGGGTCTCCTCGGCAGCAGTCTTGTCTGCTCTGAAGAAGATGCGGGCGCTGCTTAAGGAGAAGTGAAGCAGCTCAAACTCCTGCAGAACATGGAAAGAATGGGGGAAAAAAATCGGATCAAAACAAGAAGCGAAACCCCCGCACACTGTTCATTCCTCATTCGCAAAGGAGAGCTGTTGATTCCCAACGTTTGGGCAAAACCATCAGATCAACCAGCCGTGTCCGTTCGTCTGCTCTTTGGAGCCGTGTGCAGCATCATCTACAACGGACAAATGAACGGCTGCATTTTTTACAGCTCTTTTCTACCTCGTCCACCTGAACTCCACTCACTTTCCTCTGCTCAAATGTAACTCTGCGTCGCGGCTACTACGCCGATCTTGCTGTAGTTGCCTCGGTAACGAGAGCTGCTCGCTATCGCTTGACGTCTACAGAGAAAAATACAGGTGACTGGAAGAACGTGCATGATTGAACACGGAGCTACGCAGACAGATGCAGAACCCCCGTCAGTTCAACGCTGAAGCGTAATTCTTCTTTTTTTTTTTTTCCCACCCATTCAAGTTCTCGGCTGCTAACGCACTGATGACAACGAACTGAAAGGAATCGGGCCACGTCGTTGGAATCCAAACAGCTGGTGAAAAGCTTCCTGTGATGACTATGAGGAACGGGGATGGGACCTGCAGGTAGATGTCCAGCCTCTTCTGAGTGAGGTTCATGGTTTGCATCAGCTTCTCATCCTGGCTGGTCGCCTGCACGTTTTGCTCCTTCACCACAGCATTCATCTCCTTCTTGTACTTGTCTCTGACGGCCTGGAACCAGTGCAGGGAGTCAAACTCCAGGTACTGGTCCAGCAGCTTCAGAATGTAGGCCACGCCTGAGAGGGAAGGACGGGACCAGAAGGCAGCAGAGTGAGAGTGGACCGCTCAGCTCGGTCTGGAGTTGACAGTCGTCAAACGTACCCATTGCGAATCCGTCGTCTGTGAACGCAGCTCCGTTTTTGTTCTTCTTGTTCAGTTTCTCTTTACAGCTGATGGAATGCTCCACGAAATTGACCGTCTGAAGGGCGAAACACAAGACTGCACGTGAAAGGAAGGAATTGGGATACGACAGGAGAAGGAGCTGAGAAGTGGTCCACTGACCAGAGGGGGAACAATCATATAGAAGTTCCTCAGGTGCATGTTCTTTATACTGCGAAACTCAGGCGCAAACACTGCGACCAGCATCTTGAAGTACTCCGTGCCTTCAGCCGAGTTGCTCGTCAGATCTCCCAACACTGAATCGAGCACGCTGGGAAAAAACACAACTTCCTTCAGGCTCAGTAGCAACGTTTTTCTACTGGAGGGGACCACAAGGGAACAGCTGGGAAGAACCAACACAAACATCACAGCCTGCTGACTCGTCCTCTCTCTACCTCGCAGCTCTGAGCGTCTCCTCCGACAGGCCCTCCTCTTTCACCAGCTCTTCAAAGTTGACAATGTCCTCCAGGTCTGGGACGAACCTAAGGACACAGGACACAGAAAAGACCCTGTGATGGGAGTCGACCCCTGGTGGACAGATCCGATCCACGCGCCCGCTGAGCATCGAGCATTGTACATCACAACAGATCCTGGATCACTGTCGCCTCAGAGGACAACTGATTCCATTCCTGGACCGGGATCTTTCTGTGGGTTCTCTCTGGGTACTCCAGCTTCCTCCCACCTCCAGCAGCATGCTGAGGTTAATTGGTCACTCTAAATTGCCCGTAGGCGTGAATGCGAGTGGTCGTCTGTGGTGACTGGTCCAGGGTGGACCCCGCCGTTCACCCATCAGCTGACATCGACTCCAGCAGAACCACGACGAGATAACGAACCGATGACCAGATCCTAGATCTGTCATTAAACACAGTGCTGATCTTCTTTCACGTCCCACTCATCTGTTTGTTCAGCGGTGACAGAGACTCACCGGATCGCACTGCTGCAACAGTGGAGACCTCCAGAGCGGATCATGCGCACGTAACCCATGGCGTTACCTGAAACAAACAACCTTTTTAGCTCTCAGGCTGCTAAGGTCCAATCCCAGCGGGGAGCAGCGCCCCCCCCAACCCACACCCCCCCTTCACCGATCTGGCTGATGAGCTGTCTGAACTGGTCCAGGTAACTCTGCCCGTCTGGAGTGATGCCGAGCTTCCTGATGCCACGGTTGAACTTCTCCGCCCGCTCGAATGGATACTACAACAGAAACAAGGTGAGCTGAGCGTTAGCTGGTAAGAAGGTACGTCCTTTTGGTCTTCGTTAGACCTTCTGAAGTTGTCCGGTGTCCACACTAATGCATTCAGAGATCCACATGGTGTTTTGTTTTGTTTTTTAGATCAGTGACAGGCGAGGCTTGTAAACAGTCCGAGAATGTGTCGATAGGATACCAGCTCGTCCACAGTGACATCTAGTGGCCAATCCTGTTAACTGCACATTCTTACATGTAAGAACTGGACCAAGCGTAAACAAATTTAACACTTTGTGTTCTATTTGGAAAATTCCGTAACCTGTCTTAGTCTGTCCTTGATTGCAGGGGAACAAAGGGTCAATTGAAGAAAATCATCATCCACTAAACATGTTACAGGGAACGATTTTGACCCAGAAATATCATTTGTTCAGCTGTTTTATTTCAGTGTAGAAACAGTTTTACTCTGTTTGTCTGCCCTTCATGTTATTCCTCTCTTCTATAGTGTCTATAAGAATCATGCGCAACTTGACATGTGTGCAAATTATGCGACGATGTCATTTAGTGACTAAGAGACTGTTCTTACTGAGGAGTTAGAAACACTGTTCATGTCATGTGTTTTCCGTTTGGTGTTGTGAAGCTGTGGTTTCCAGAGGGTTCTGTTTATTATTTCTTGGATCTGACAGAACCTCCCCTTTACGTCGTAGTTTTTCCTCATCGCTTTTGTTTATCACGTTCCAATATTAGAGCGTCAGTAAATAACAAAGTCCATGTGGTTTTATGTTGCATTTCGTTTCCTTCACTTGCCTTCTGATCCGACTGGTCCTTTGTCTCTCTGAAGAAGCGAATGTCCTTGATGAGTCTGGACTTGATGTGTTCGTCATACATGAACTGACTGAAGATGTAGAACTTCTTACGCAGGAACTGGTAGGTGAAATTCACCTGGTCGGTACAGGGAGGAAAAGAAGAACAGTCAGGTTAACAGGGAGACGCAGTGACACAAGTTGCCGCGGTGACTCCCGTAAACTTACCGTGGTGTTCATGATGCCGGTGCCGTGGGTGCGGATGGAGTTGGCGATATGACGGATGTTGATGGTGTTCAAGTGCTTGTTGTTACTCGCCTTCTCGATGAAGATCTGTTGATGAACGCAGCTCAGTTTAACCCTTCAAAGGATGTGATTCTACTATCCGTTATGTTTCGGATGTCGACCGATTCAGGAGACCCAGAGAAAATATGGCCAAAGGTATTGTTACAAAAAATGACTGTTAACCGAAGAGGAGATTGTCACACATCTCATGAAGCTGGCTAAGTAATATGAAGTCATGATTCAGCAGAATTTGAACATCTCCTGAACATGGAAGGCTCAAAACTTCCTTCTAGACATGTTTTCTACACGTATCATTTGATTTATACTTCTGTGATGCTAAGATGTGGGTAAATCACACCAAAACGTGAGTAAGAGCATGTTTGACATTTGAATATTTTCCAAAATCAGATCAAACATTTTTAGTCTTGGGCCAAAATAACTGAGTATGTTTGATGTTAAACTCTTAGGTAGTACAATCTTTGTAAGTTCCTTGGGGAAGATACCCTTTGACCCCAGAGGGCTAGGAGGAGGAGCCCTACCTGGTTGTTGAGGTTATAGAGATAACGTGAGACGAAAACATGGATGTTCCTCATGATCTCCAGAACATCCAAACCCTGAGGAGCAGGTGAGGTGTGAATGAAGACCATATGAATCAACTATAAATAATCAATCAATCATCACAATGTGTCAGCGGCAAACACACACACACACACACACCTGCTCAAGTGTCTGGCTGGGCAGGTGCGCCTCTGTCATCGTGAGTCCGTAGCGCTGCGTGGCCAGATTCCTCATCTCACTGTAGGTGGCCCAGTCGTGAAGAGCAACGGTGGTCAGGTTGTAGAAGGTTTTATCCAGGTAGTGGGTGACGTAAGCTGCAGGGACATTCACACATGTTCAAACTGTATCCATCACCAAAAAACAAAAAAAGAGAAGAATGTGAGTTTAAGAACCTTTGATATAAATGAATCGGTTGAAGAACCGGATGGGTTTCAGGGAGAAGAAGTGGGCCAGGTCCTTCATGCCAACTTTGAAAGGGTTCCTGTCATCCAGTTTCAGGTGTGTGTGAACTGACAGACGCAAATCCTTCTCAATCTCCTTACACAGTTTGTCCAGCAGGTGCTGCAAGAGAAATACTCTCCATCATCTACTTCAGATCTGGCTTCAGAACACCTGCTGTCCACTGAGATGTCATTGGTCGTATTTCAAACAAAGTGTGTCACTGAAGAGTGACTGAACTGATGGTAGTTTCTGAATTAGTCCACCAGCTGTGGATGTGGACCGTCGTCACAGTGTTTCTTACAGGTACAATTTCTTGCCTCACTAATGTTTGTTTGGATGATTGATGTGTGCGTGCATTTCTACCCTTCCCCTAAAATGTTGCCTGACATAACTAGAGTTCCACGCTGAACGCAGCAGTACCACTACCACACACAGCCCGGCTTCTTTCCATATTTGGTTATTGTCGTCTTCTCCATGTTACCTCATTGAAAACATCCATGATCTCCTTATCATAGGTCTCCAGCAGCTGGTCGCATGAATCCATGTGCTTGGCTTGCATCATGGAGGGCACGCTGTCCCTCAGCGCGCTGAACATGTACTGCAAACAAAAACGAGCCACAGTCTTCCACATGTACAGTAAATATAAAAGTAGGACCTCTCAGCTCCACTTTCATAGATGTAAATATGTATCATGTAAAAACAAGGTCTTATATACAAACGTGAATAAATGTGATAAACAGTGTTTGACTATTGACAAGTAAATAATCAAAATGATTGCCTTGTGATACTGTCAGTCTGAAACAGGAAGAGTTTCCTCATGGTGTGCAGTGGGAGGGGCTTAACCTCTGTGTTGAAACTGACCAGCAACTGACTCGATGTTATGTGTCGTCAAAGAAATACAGTCATTCACAAAGAAAGGATGTGGACGTACATGTATTCGTGCGGCGTCCACTGCATTGTCGTACACGTCATCTAGGTAGATGGGAAACACAGCTCGATGCCAGTACAGGAAACTGCAGTCGCACTGAAGCTTGACTCTGGGATGCAAAAGAAAGTTGAAGTGAGTCCCAGGTCAAAGACGGTGTTTCCTTCCTTGGGAACTGTTTGACAATCACAGGTATTATATATAGCCTTTTTAAAGATGTCAATCAAACGGTGTTCTCAAACACACGGCCAACAAAGAAAGGGGCTTTTGAGCTCACGGGGTGTTGACAGCTGCTTCAGCACCAAACAGGACAATGGAAATACAGTTAGAGACAGGAAGTTGCCAAATGGAACGCCCTCCAAAACAGGGATGTCTGACTCAAACATTGGGTGAACCCTGAGAGCGGCGTGCAGTTTTATCTGTCAGTATAATGTGTGTTTGTACTGTTTTTGTAGCCCCTCCTTCCTTTACGTTCATTTCAATGACTCATACACACAACTGATTTGTTACTGGTGTGTTGTTTTGACGTTTGTTGAACGTGGACGTCTGCTTCAAGTGGGACGCACTGTTTGTTATTATTCTCTGATTGAGCTAGGCAGAGAAATGAATGCTTCAAATGATTGTATTGACATGAAATATAATACAGTCATGATTCCCACCTCTCACTCAGCTCACTGATCAGATCCAGTTTCTTCAGAACAAGCTGTAGAGGAAGCAGCTCCTCATCTTTGAAGGTTTTCTGCAAGAAATCGACAGATTTCAGCACTTTGTCTATTAAATCTAAGTCCATCAAACCTATTATCCACAAACATTTCCAGACATACCAGCTGAGTGCCAACGCAGAGAGCCAGAGACACGACGAGACGTCGTTCCTTCGTGCTGGGTCCGCTGAGAACGTTTTCTGCCAGCACCAGGGATGACAGCACATCCAGCCGCTGCTCGCTGTACTTCTTGTCAGAGATCACCCTTTTCTGCCGGCAGAGCAACAAGTCAGATCATCCGAAAACAAAAGAGCAAGTGTCCCGCTGCTTGTGCTCAAGCCAACTTCAGTCAGGAAACAAAATGAGGGGACACCTTGGCGATGGCGATGGCAGTGAGCGCCTGCGACTGCAGCTGCTGAGTGATGTGAGAAACCGAGTCGGCTACGATCATGGACCGGCGGTGGAATGTGTGCTCCACGGCCTGGAAGGAGAGACGCATGTTGTGACTTCATTCACACACTAGACACGTAACCACAGTTTGGTTGATTTTAGACCCGGTTGTTCTGCAGTTTTACTCTATATATCTAAGGGAGTTTAGTTCTTATTATTTGATCTGCGATGCACTTTGAAACAAACAGTAAAACACACAGATGGCCCCGGCAAATTATAATACGCTACTTCTGCCATCTTGAATTCTTAAGTCAGGCTCCTCCGAGTTGGACCGACGCCCCCCTCCGAGCAACACACCTTTAGCAGTTCAACCAGTCGACACAGAGCTTTGACAGACGTCTTGGTCATGGGCCGCTGCATCGACATGTACATGTTCATGGTGGTCTTGATGATGGTGCTGATGCTGTAGGCGTACAGGATTCCCTTCGGGGACGGAAAGCAGAGCTGGCTGTGAAAGAAAATCATCGCTGTGCGGTCCTGGCTGCTGTGTCAGGTCTCACCTGGACGAACACATTACATCGGCTGTTCAGATCTTCTGCCAACTTGTCACTTTTATGCTCCTTGCACAGGATGGATTCCATCTTCATCATCCAGGAGGTGACAAAGACATAGTAGGACTGAACATCCCTGAAGACAAACAAGACAATCTCAGGAAATCTTAAAAGAGACAACTTAGCCAAGAATGACGCTGAGCGATTCCACTGACTTCGTTAGCGTCTGAGCTCTCTGCTGCAGGTAGGTGTCGCGATGAGCTCTGATGGCCTGGACACTCTTCTTATCCATCATCTTGGCTGCAGCTGGAACTTTAGCGATGAGGAACGTGTCGGGAAACCAGATGATGTTGGCAGTCAGAGTGACAGCTGGGACCTGGACGACCAGGCCGGACGCAAAACGCACAATGAGCCAGATGTGAGAGAGAGAAAATAAAAGAGCAGCAGTGCTGAAGGAGAAGACAACAGCACCTTTTTACAGACGTCTAGCAACGCTTTGTAGAGCTTTTTGTCAACGCTCCTGAAGATGTGAAAGTGAAGCACGAACAGACCACAGACGCCGGCATATTTATCCCTCTGGTCGATCTCAGAGGGTTCACCTGAAAACACACACACACACACGCACACACACAAATCAGCTTGAAGTTGAAACAATCCGGTCCGTGAAATGTCAAAGCTGAGCAGACAAAACAGACCAATCTTGGACTCGATATTGGTGAATATGGCACGTATGTTGAAGGCGAACTCCTCAGCGAAGGCACTGTTTTTGGCAACAAGTACTCCCTCCCCAGGCTCATCGAATCGCTGCTCCACACAGGCCTAAACATACAGTCAGACATGTGACATGAAGCCATGAACATCTAGAGTTGTACACCACCTACTCGGACACTGAGTCAAGACCAAAACAATGTGAGACCATCACTAGAATCATATTCGTCATGTGGCCCAACGTGACACCAACTTATCAACATTCAAATAGATGTGACAGCTCAAATCATCTCTTGGTCACGTATTATAAGTTTTGCCAAAAAAAGAAGATACAGAGCAGACAAAGTGAACCAATTCTCTTTTCTGTCTTGTCTTTTCATTCATGGCACCCTGGTGGCAGCTTTCATTTGAATGTGGGAGTTACACACCCAGTTGCAGTTAAAACAAACATAAAAAAGAGGGTCACTGCCATAGTGGACTTGACTGGTTATATTATGTAATCAGCTCTAAAAAGACTCTCGTTTCCAACCACAGAACGTGCTACATTTATAACAAACTTCAGAAATGTCAGAATGTCAGAAATGGCGTCACCTGTAGTATCGTGCTGTCCAGCAGCTGTCCCTCAAGTTTGAGCAGGAGTTTCTCAAAAGGTTTAAGTTTCTCTTCAGGAATGGAGAATTTTCCGGGGTTGTGGTGCACAGACTTCAATAACCTACGACAGATGGATACTACAGATTACACCGGTGATTTAGTCCCCTCCTGTCAAAATACACGTTTTCCTTCACAAGCCGCCTTGTGTGTGTGAAAAGACTGTACATCGATGCAGTGAGAGAAAGAGAGTGAGAGAAAAATAAAAAAGTGAGAGAAAGCAGTGAGAGAAAAATAAAAGTCCCATCAAGAACAAAGTTCTTCCTTCCTTTCCTGACAATACTTGTACTCACCTTTTATACATCTTCCAGTGATCTTTCAGTGTGCCGTGATTTTCCATGATCTCGTCCAGTGTGAACAGCACCACCAACAACTCTCCGAGGTGTTCGTACACGATCTGAACAGGGAATGTCCAGCTGACACGTTTAGACAAACAAAGGAGCAAGTTTGAAATAAAACCAAATGAAACGTTCAGACTCACCTGGAAATGGACACCTGACGACTCAATGATTTTTGTGGCGGCCCTAACGTATGAGAGGAGAAATGGATTGGTGGAGAATCTGCAGTCTGAATGTCGGAGGAGACATTAACGACATGAAGGCTCACTGCACAATGTGGTGATTTAAACCGATCCGACAAGAAGAGCATTGACTGTGCGACACTTGGCTCATAGATCGTACTTGTTGCTGTTGTAGAGGGCAGCCAGCTGGTGAATAATGTTGACCACCACTTCATAGCATCTTGACACAAAACAGGACAGCTCCTGTTGAGTGGACAGTCAGACAAGACACTCATGCTTTTTAGAGTTCAGACGTCAAACGTACTACATACAGATTCACTGCCTACCTGTAGGAAGGAGATAAATCTGCCCATCTGGATTTGGGACTCTCCTTCAACAACACTGCTCTCAGACACTGTTAACAAACACACACACAGGTTTTGTTCCATCTGTTTATCATGAATTAATTTATGGATAGAGGCAAATACTGATGACTGGCAGATTACCTCCCTCTCCATAGTAGAGTAAACCATTGTAGAACTTTGTTTCGGCCTGTAAATGAACATAATGACATCGGTCCTCTTCACAGACTCGGTCAGAATCTTGATAAACATGGTCGAAAACTCAGAGGACACAGTCATGGCTATAGGGACGACATGCTTACCTCATACTTGAGCTTCTTCACCTCACTGCACAGTGCAGCATATACTGTGATGACTTTGTTCAGAACCTGCACACCCCAATTTTTTGCAGTGATCATCAAAGCATGAAAATATTTAGAAACAAGACAGTTAAATCAAAAATGTTACCTTATTGTCTGTCTTAATTAACTCCAGTAAAGAGGACTGCTCATGTGGAAGAAGCTGAAAGACAACAGAAAATGTGATACCAGGTTTCTTCAAACTCGTGCACAGTGACTATTAGTGTCGCACCTTCAGGGCGATGGGGTCCAGAGTGAAGTCCCACACGTCTCCGATGGAATCATCCAAAGCCTCCTCGATGCCCCTCAGCTGGGACGTGTACTCCTCCAGAAACCTGCTGTACTTCTTCAGCTGAACCTCTGTGTGTATTTCTGATGGCCAGAAGGTATGTACAAGAATTCCACAGGGCTGAATCAGTATTTCAAAGAGTATGCATGTTGGGAAATATGCTAGTACAACACACACACTGGAGAGGGAGTGGTACCTATTCCCAGTATTTATGCTAGGCTTATTATTCTATTCGATCTTATTATTGTGCGCGGTGTGCTTTTTATATTCTTACTCTGTGTTTAATGCTTGGCACCTTACTCCAAGTCAGACTCTTAGTACTGTAAAATTTACACGTACAGACAATATATGGTTCTGATTCTGAACTAAGCTAACGAGCTGGTGTCTTTTCATTGAGAGAAAACAAGTCTACAGTAGATACCAAACGATTGATATTAGTATAATAATAAATACAATTGTTTTAATAACATATTTCAGTATACATTTCTCTAATTTCACTGACACTTTACTGCCCGACCATGACAACGTCTACTAAACGTAATGTAATGTCTAGTAAACGTAAGTCCTCTTGCATATAATGACATAGAATTAATGACACTAATGAAATACAGAGTAAACCCTGCTTTCCTGGAAAAGACTAGTTTTATTACTATGTAATAAAGGTATGACATGGCTGCCTGTCGCCAACAGGATGGATAAGAGAGAAAGAAGAGCCCTTAATGTCTGCATTCAACGCTAAATGACAGATTGCTGTCTTGTTGCTGTGCGAAGGCAACGGTGTGCTTTGACCTGCCTTTGCAAGCTGAATACTGACCGTAAAGTTGATACCTTATTGTACAGACTATATACGCGGTCAAATTTGTTTTCTTTCACCAGTAGTTCTGTTCCTGCAACTACAGGTAACTAGCCTGTTTGCTCAACCATCTTGCTAGCGTTGTTGCTACTGCTGCTGTAAGCTAATCAGCGGTGTCTGGAGCCGACAACTTACTCTGTGAGCCGTCATCAAAACGGTCAAACTCCCAGTCAGGTGCGATGGTTTCAACAGCCATATTATAATTGTATGATAGCCCCGGCCCAAAACACTGACGTTACAAAGTGCAGTTATGGTCTCATGATGGGTCTTGTGAGTTCATGAATAGTCGCTAGTGCTTCTGGGAAATGAAGTCCAGATGAGAGACGCGGGTTTTTTGAGTAGGGACTGCAGTGTGCCGGTGTGTGACTATACTGCCGTTGAATTTACATTCAATTGTTATAACATTTGTTTGTTTTGTCTAGATTATATGTCTCTCGTTGAAACGACAGAGCATGGACGGTGTAGCCACGGTGTCCCTTCAAAGTAAAAGCTAACATTAGCAAATGGATTAGGAAATTACGCAACACATGACTAATTGTACATATGTAAGCTAGGCTTTTATTCACTTTCCACGACTTAATTAATACTTAATATGATAGTATAACCAGTTAATACATATTTTTATCAATCGGTTTAATTATGAAAATTCAAACCGGAAGTTTCAGTCTAAGTGCAGGTACTTTGACACACTGACCCCGGTTCATTCCCGTCAAACTTTACCGACACGATCTCCAAATCGAGCTGCTCGTTTGTTGGTTGCTGATCCTCGACGATGGAGAGGAAAGTTGCTCGGGAATTCAGGCACAAGGTAAGACACAAATGGTGTCGGGGATCGTTTAAATACGCTGTTCTTCTCATCGTCACACCTGAGCAGGAGACGTACAGGTACAGGAGACATCTGTTCGATGCTGCGCAGACACATGATGACCTCAGAAACAATCCAAAACGTATTCAACGATTACTTAGAATCGGAGGTTGTTTGAAATAGTGATTTATTTTAAGTATGAACTGAACTAATTAATTCAATATAAATTAAATCAGACTCTCTGTACATTTTGTTTTACGTACTGTTCCATCGCTTTCTTATTATGAACACTAATGAATACAATACTTAAGGGTGTTATATTTGTTCCCTTAATCTCTTAATTGAAAAAGTAACAAAAATTAAAAGAAGTAAAAATACTTCCAGCTACACTTTGTTTGAAGCAGCCATATTGGATGACATCACTTCTCCCTGCTGGGCTTTATGGTCAACACCAGTACTCACGAGACAAATGTTATGTTGCTCAGTGAACATATGAAACACACGTAACATCCTGTGTTGGTGGTAGGTGTAATCATTCCTGAAAAAGTAACTATGCCATTGAAGACAGCTGAGGAAGGGAACATGATATGTTCAGGGTGTTTTCAGCCCCTGTGTATGGAGGGATCAGAACACAGCCATCTGCACACACACACACACACACACACACACACACACACACAGATGGCTCTTCATAAAGGGCAACTTGGCATTCGATAATGAGGTTGAGCAGCTGAGCGGAATCCATGGCAAGTTTATGGGTTTAATTAGAGGCAAAGGGGACAATGGACACAATCAGGCTTTGTGTATCTTGTAGGGATGTGACAGAATCGCTGGCTCTGTGTTGGTTACAGTTTGTTCCAGGAGAATTACAGTTCAAGCATCGTTTTCCTGAGAGGTGGAGGGTCTGGTCAGTGTTACTGGATAATCACATTCAAACCAAGATGCTCCTCGGAGACATCGCTTTGGCGTGATAAATATCAGGATGATCAGTTGGCTGATGTGCAGGTGTTCTTCTCTGACAAAACAGTCTGAACCTTCATAGCTGATATTTCCCCAATGGGTATGTGATTGGCCAGTGATCAGTTTATCTCTCTGGTTTATGGTGTCAAAGTCTGTTTAGGCTGCAGGAGTGGTGGGCGACGTTTATGGCAGATGTCATAAACACTGAGTCACGTGTGTTGGGTGTGACTGTTCACCTCTGTGTCTGAGATGTAAGATGATACTCCCGACCTTCCTCCTGCAGCCTCCTGAGCTGCACTGCCATTATTTGGTCTCTGCGGTTTGATGTTAGCCCATCACACCAGAGGCCTCATCGGCATCAAGCTGAGCTTTTCCTTAAACTTTCCGAAACAAGTGACTCGAGTTGAGCAGAAATCTTGACGAGTTTGGAGCAGATTTAGTGGATATGTGTTACATCACTCACTGGCCCAAGCGCTTTCTCAAAACCATCCTGGTGCATCTGAGTCGCCATCAGGTTTGTATGACGCCTCTACACTAACACACAGGAGAAGAAGGTGTGTGTGTGTGTGTGTGTGTGTGTGTGTGTGTGTGAGAGATCGGAAGAGCACACGTCT